>SNQJ01S0037370.1:54072-78628 GCA_010110895.2 Picea sitchensis
ACTTCCTCATATCGATCTTAGGAAATTGGTTGGTCTTCAACCAAAAGTTAGAGTTTCTCCATTCTTGATTCATATTCCTTGTATCGTCATCATGAATTTCATGGGATAAATTTTCACTTTCAGGTGTCCTCTCTATTAGGAAATTTTTCAATCCTTCCATGATCTCCATTTTTAAACCATCCATATTAGTATTTATTTCGTCCAACTTAGCTTCCATTGAATTCATCATCTCTTGTAGTTCATATTTTGTTACTGTCTTCTTTTGTAAATCATTTATGTCCCTACGCATTCCTTCACCTTCATCGAGAGTCCAAGTAGGACTGTCTGGAGGCTTATTTGGTGTAGAAGTTCCCCTTTTTGGTGGCATGTTGGCCAAGTATCACTTTAAATCTTGATTTTGAGGTGGTTATGTTAGACAATCTTTCTTTTAATGCATCTCCAAAATTTCAGCCCTTTTGGGTATGAAATTTTCTTTTTTTGTAGTTCTCTGATTTGTCTTCTCTGCAATGCCACAAGTCTAATAAAAAATGGATGTGCCAAGTGGAATTTGTGGTAACTTCCCCACTTCTTGCTGATTTGTTTCCTTTCCAGGAGATATCACTTGTATAGCATGCCCCACACAAAATAATTGATATAAATTATGAAACTTGTACCCGAAATACTACAGAATTTTCACTATCCAATGCAACTGGTCTCACTCAATTTGTGTACTCCAGGAATAATTTATGATTTTTTTACTTGGAACACCTGCTTGAGACTAGTCAAATACCCTATCTTCCATAGGGTGTATATACAAATGTAAAATGACCCAGAAGAGGAAATTTTTATCATAGATAACTTAATAATTTATGTGAATATTTGTCGAATTTTAGGGTCTGAAATGTTACAAAAACAATTTTATAGTGAAAATTCCGCGATGACTCAATTCAGGATGATTCTATAACCCAATATTAAACACGATGTATCTCCTAAAGTATACGGCCTTAGCATCTTAAACTTTAACCCAAAGTACCTTGATCCGTCTACTAAATATCATCCAAAGGGTTACTTTTGAAACATCGTAGAAAAAATGTTATAGAAAAAAGGCCAAGGTGTCTCAGATATAGCAGTGAAACCCCAAGACCTTGATCTCTGATACCATATGTTAAGAACCATATACCAATATAGCATAGAGAAACCTTAAAATAAGTACTTAACGCCTTGAGAAAGAGATAAATTTAGTTAATAAGCCTCTTCAAGGGGGAAACCTCCTTATACCCCACATAGATGTCCAAATACAAGATGATTCCAAATGAAAATGTCTCCTTGGTATATATAGGAGACTAGTAGGTACAATTACAACTAATGGACTCAATCCGACATAAATAAAATAACATTAATAATTTAATATGCCCCAATTAAGGGGTAATGAGCCACTATTTAGGGCTTAACAACATGACCCTTTATAAATGTTGCAATGCAACATAACCATTAAAGAATGTAGCAATTCAACATAAGTCAACCAAGATGTATGTCACAACATGACATAAAAATAGTTGACCATAGCCAACCATGGTCAAACATGAACCATAGCCAACATAGTTAAACATGGTCAACCATATTTGACAATTGCTAACAAGAGTCAACCATGGTCAAAATTGGTCAACCATAATCAACCATAGTCGACCATGGCCAACCAAACAAAACCATGGTTAGCCATGTTCAACCAAATGTATTAACACTTCATTTCAATATTTAATAACATGAGGGATTCACCTTGAACGACCAATATCTTATCACGCATTCATTCATAAAGTGGGGTTTTAAATTATGTAAAATAAATTTAATACATTGTTGATATTGGGGGTATCAAGGAGTTTATAGATTTTGAGGGTATAAAAAGAGGTATATAATAAAACTAGTTTTTTTTTTATTGGAAATATGTATTGGGAGGAGTTTTCAACAAAAGAATTTTGGGATGTCTTTATCAATATCTAGTGAAATTAGGGGTACTCTTTAATATCACACAAATACACATTCTTTTGAATAGGTCTATTTCAATGATAACAAAATTTTAGAAATTATCTCATTAAAATTTTATATATAATCTATGAAGTTATAAGGAATTTATAACAAAGGAATACAGATATTTCAAAGTTCACATAGAAATAAAATTGATTAACCAAATAAATTATTATTATTATTATCAACCTCTTAATGTCGTAATGTGATATAATGTTTAATTCAACATTTTAATGTCAAACATGGTTAATGATCTTAATGTTAAAATGTAACATAACTATTGAGTAACATAATAGTTCAACATAAGTCAACAAAGATGAACATCACAATGCAACATAACCATGAAGGAACATTGTAATTCAACATAACCCTTCATAAACATCACAATGTGACGCAACCCATTATGAATGTTGTGGTGTGAAAATTCAAGCAGTAATAATTAAAGTGCAAATTTTAATAAAGGTTTAATTAATAAAAGAGGTTTTTGGTTGTTTTTGTCTAAACATGCTAATTATGAACTTAGTTATAAAAGGGGAAACTTTAAGAAAAAGGGAAACTTAAAGAAAAAGGGGGAAACCTAAGGAAAAGGGGAAACTTAAAAGAAAAAGGGGAATGTCTAACTTAGTAAGAAATCTAGCCTTTGAAACTTTCTATTGTTGAAACCAACTAGGAATTAAGTAAGGCGTAAGTCATTTAAGAATTGTAAGGGAATTTTTGGACACCGATGAGTGTTTTTAGGAATGCTTTTAGGAGGGTGAGGGAAATAGGAATATTTAATTAATTAATAAAATCGATTTTCTAGTGCAACTAGGGGATCGAGAGACATGTGTACGGGGAAGTTTTTTCCTAATTAAATAAATGAAAAAGGAATCTAATGAGGGTTTGGGAAACTAATGACTAAGAAACTCTATAAAAGTGATGGCGAAGGAGGAGTATGGATCACATCTGGCTTGTGTAACGTTACGCTGTTGAAATTTCATCTTGACTGAACTTTCTCTTATGGGAGTTGGAATACCAAGCTCAGGTACTGAGTGGTAACTCGACCTTGCGAGGCGATATAGGAGCTATCATTCTCTGGTATCGTGTGTGTGGCCCATTTGCAGCTTGGGGGGCTCAGGGGGAAGAAGAGTACCCCTAACGTTGGCTAGGAGGTACCAATGAGGTCTCATCGATCTGCAACTGGGATATGGACTGAGCGAACGCACGGGAGGACATATTTGCCTCGTCATTGTCGGTAAAGGTACGCCTGTTAAATCAGTTACTTGCAATAAAATTTAATTTACTCTTGTTTATTTTAATGTACTCAGATGATGATTTCATTGCCATGATATTTCCTTGCACATGCATTTCTACAGTAATTGTAATCCCCTTGTCGCTTGATTCATCCTATAAGAAACCTTGCTATCCACAATATATTTTATTTCTGAGTTACTATCTAATTGTGTGTGGCCAAAATGATCACTAGACTCAAAACCTTGCCTGCGCTTTTGTATCTCTTGTTGCATCTTCTTTATTTCTTGATTATGTTTTTATATTCTGATTCCTTTATCCTTTAAGTTATTAGTCTTTTCTTGAGCAGTCATTCAAGAGCCTAATCGACTGTATTTCACTCCAGTGTTAAAGATTTAGATTCAAATGCCCTGCTTTCCTATGCATGAATAATAATTGTAGGATAATTTCTCTGTGCAACATGAAATTATCTCCTAGACGTTTATTCCCTCCTTAGCCTCTAGGATTATTTTGATTCATTCTCTGCAACTCATGATTCCACACAATGATTTTGAGGATGTCTCTCTAGTTCACCCAACGTTTTATCTCCTCTGCGACTCACATCTGCGTTTCATTACTGTATTTTTCTTTACTGCGTGATGAAAACATTGTTAATTACTGTGTTGTTATTTACTGCTTGAGGACTATGTTTTTATTATTGTGGTTCCTTATTTACGGTGCTTTCTCCTGGTTTGTATAACGCTTTCTTACTTTCCAGCGAAAATCATGTTTTTCACTGGATTTCTGCGATTTCTTTTTATTATCTCCAATTACCATCCATAAGATCAAAATGTAAGATTAAAGATCATTTATTGTATGCATTTTGAATATGCAGAGGCCTTCAATTTAATAAGTTCCATTTCCTTCTAAATTTTGTATCGAATACAAAATACTCAATATGAGTACATTGTTGAAGCTACAGGAAGGCATTCCAACCCCAATCTAGTATAACTATTCTATTTTCACAGAAATTACAATCATACTTATTAAGAATTTTGGTGGGTCTGCTCCTTTGGGGTTTAATGGAAACATTTTGACTACAACCCAATGACAAAGATGTACTACCTTGTGAATGATGTAGGGGTGGAAAACAGAGATTCAAATGAACAAATATTGAAGGCACAAATTTTTGTTACACAGTAAAGAAGCAATTTGCGTTTTTCTAACTGGTTATAGTCCGTCTCCTTAGAATGTGCCTATCATTGTTTCATTGTTCTTATGGCAGTGTATTTTTATTCTAAGTTAACCGTATGTTCATTCCTCTAGTTATTTCCTATAGAACTTGACTTGATTTCTTATATAACGCACCAATCCCTTAACTTTTATTGTATTCTTAAGTTGATTTATTATAGGCGCAGCGTATTTTAAATGTTAGTTGACGGGTTAGAACAGTGCCATAAACGACAGAGTAAATTTACAGTGTGAACAACACATGGTTCGGAGTTGGCATTGTCCAATTGTGCATTGACTATAATCCCAACAGTTTTCATTTTGTTTAATTCAGTAGTTAAATTTTAATTACAACGTCCATATTCTATAGTTTCCATGTCGCACTTAATGTTATTTACCTGCAAACTATGTTATGGATTTAAATGTTGAAATAGAGAGATACCGATATTAGAAACAATTAATAACTAGAAACAATTATTAATCAGAAACAATTAATAATTAACAATGCTTAGCGATATCGGTATTGATTACGGGTTCGTCTTTCACGATTACTGCGTTATAATTTGTCATGTAATTTTTGCATTTAGTTCATGGCTGATTGGAAAACGTCTCTATACCTTTGTTGTGTTGCTTGGGATTTCTTAGAATCGTTTTAGATAATGGACTTGATTGTGTGTTTACATTGGGATCTCTGCAGTAGTTGTGAATATTGTAATTGCATCTAGCAAGTCTGGTCTCTGTCTGTATTGTATTTGTAAGAATTGAGATATGTTTTCCGTTATATGTAGTACAATACAAACTAGAAAATAAGATTACAAAATTCCTATATTCATCAAGGTGATTATGAGCCCGGTTGATAAAAATGACACAATGTACATCTTTCTGGCAGACAACAAGTTGATTCTGATAGAGCAATGTCACTGCCGCAGAATCAATATCAATATTCAAATTCTAATTATCAATATCGATATTCAATTATTAAGTAGTGAAATAATATCAATAATACTAAGTAATAATGATCAAATTTGATATTCAAATTATTAAGTAGTGGAATTAGAAACAATTAATCAGGTATCAATAATTGAGTATGATTTGATTCATTTATGTTTGAGCAAGTTTCATGCTTGTAAGGTAAATAGGGTACTTTTATAAAGGTAATATTTGTACTTATGTGATTATTATTTTGTTACTAGAATAGGTATCAAGCAAAAGTGTTTTATGGTAAGATTCTTAGTATTGAAGGAAAATTTAAACACATACTTATAATGTGTTAAGGGTATGATGAATATCTATTTACAAATAGGAAATAAATTACTAGCTATTAATTAATTAACTTAATATAAAGGTGTATAGAGGAAATTATACCTCAAATTCTTTTATTCATAGTCCTCATACTACAAGCCTTTGAAAAATAATTTTTGGGTACTATTGAAACACTTAGAACCAAAAATAAAAATAAAATTGATTAACGCTTCTTAGGGTCAGACAGACTAGGGTTTACACCTGTGTTGTTGTAACTTTTGGTCTATGATATTACCATGTTAAGTAATTCATCTAAATTTTATTGATTGATTGATTGATTGATTGAATAATGGTGTGCCTGGGACTTTAATAGAATTGTGCCTCACGTTGGTTTTTGATAGATAGATTGTGTATGTCAAATCTTGTGCGCTTGTAAATTAAAGGTCGATTGAAGTAGTGTTTAAATGTTTGGATTGTCTGGTGGTGCATCTTGAAAAATGTTGAATCTTGATTGTTTTTCTCGCTCGCCATAAGGGTTCTAGTCACTTGTGTCATTGTTGCCTATTGCCTGATTATGTGCGTTGGGTTCGTTGTCATCAAGTTGCTTGGATTGACTGATGTTGTTGTTCCTTTACTGTTTTTTTAGCGGAAAAAAAAATTGCACCTGCTTGCACCCCATGTAGTCGTAACGAATGGGGTCATTACATATGGTATCAGAGCGGGTTCGACCCACGACTTGGGATCACTATGGCTTCCGTTGATTAGATAATTGATTATGATGTCGCTAATTAAATTGATTTGTGTTTGTGCAGGTAATAATGGTTAGAGGATGTCGTGGAGGCAAACAACGAGGTTTTATGGGAGGAGTCATGATGCCCCATCCACACCTGAGGGGTCTAACCCCTAGGGAGAAGAACAGGTTGTCGGGAAAGAACATAAGTTGTGGGTGATGTGGTTGGGATGATGAGGTCCTTTCAGAGGATGTCTAAGGCACTGATCACTTGTTTGGATAGAGATGAGGCTAGGGCATCGACACCCCCTGAGGGTCCACCGTGTGCTCCAATCAGTACTGGTAGCATTCACCGTGAACTCGAGAAGGTCAAATTTCCTGAGTTCTTTGGTGCCCTGAATGGCACAACCGTTGAGGCATGGTTGGAGAGTATGGTGATGTGCTTTGAACTTCGTGAATATACCTCCAACATGAAGGTCTGCATGGCGGTCTTCCAACTGAAGGGGAGCGCTCTTCTATGGTGGAAGATGCTCCTACCATAGTTGAACATGTTCGTCGAAGATGTGTCATGGGAATTGTTCGAGTGTAATATTCCATATATAAAAATTATGCAGCACAAAAATAAAATGATAGAAATAGAAGATGAGCAACAATATAACCAGAACAACACCACAATAATACCAAAATGATACCAGAATAACACCAGAAAGAGAACTTAGATTACTAAGAGCAATGTTGACTTTCCTCTTCAAGGGGGAAACATCCAACATAGCAGATCTCTATTACAATAATATCCAAGACAACAATTCTGAAACCCTCAACTCCTATTTATACTAAATATGTTTATCAAAAGAACCATCTAGAGGAAGATCCTTCTAGAAGTGGAAGCTTCTATTAGGTCTTCTTACATTTGACTCATTCTTCCTTATTGCTAGGCCTTATTAATATTGACCTGTATTACATCGTAATATATTATTCTACCTACCTGAGGGGTTAGGTCCCTAACATGTCCTCCCCCTTAAAAAAAACCTTTTCCTCAAGGCTTGAGATGTGGAAATTGTTGTAGAATAGTAGCTAGTTGACAAGTGGAATATGTTGGGGTTGTACCTTTCCACTGGATTAACACTTCCTTGATGGTTCCCTGATGCAGGAAATGCTCACGCTGGTGCTTATGGTTGTAGCCAAATGGATCCTTCTTCATCCAACTCGAGAAGGTTGTTTTGAGTTTGGCACTTAGTTCCAATCACCTTCTTTAAGAAGGAAACATGAAAAATGGGATGTAGCTTAGAATGATTGGGAAAAGTTAACTGATAGGCCACTTGTCCCATACGCTTGAGAATGGTATAAGGACAGTAAAATTTGGGTGCCAGTTTTTGGCAATGGTCAGCCTTGAGGGAATTTTTCTTGTAAGGTTGCAGTCGAAGAAACATCTGATCCCCTTCTACAAATTGACGTTCAGAGTGACCTTGATCTGCTTGTTTCTTCATGTGATTCTGGTCCATGAACAAATTCTCTTTGAGGGTACGGAGAATAGCCTCTCAAACTATAAGTGTTTGTTCAACCGCCTGGACCTTGGAGACACCTCGTAAATATAAGAGAACTGAAGGTGGATTTTGTCCATATACCACTTCAAAATGATTCATGTGGGTAGATGTATGGTATGAAGTGTTGTACCACCATTCATCTAGTGGTAACCATTGAGCCCACTAATTTTTCTTTTCCGAGGAAAAACACCTCAAATATGTTTCCAAAAACTTGTTGAAAAATTCAGTTTGACCATCATTTTGGGGATGATAAGTTGTGATGAGATGCAATTAGGTGCCTTGTAGCTTGAACAGTTCTTTCCAAAATTTTCTGGTGAAAGTTGGGTTGTGATAAAAAATAATAGAATGTGGCATGCCATGAATCTTGAAGACCTAATCCATGAAAAGTTGAGCCACAGTGGATGTTGTAAATGGGTGTTGAAGAGAACATAAATGAGCATAATTGGAAAGGAGATCAACTACCACCATGATGATTGATTTATTTCCCAATTTAGGTAAGCCTACAATAAAATCCATAGCGATATCCCTCCAAATAGAAGGTGGAATTGGAAGCGGTTGTAGTGTACCAGGAGATTTGACTGTTTCGCCCTTGTTTCATTGACACACATCAAATTCATCCACAAAATTATGAACATCCTATTTCATACCATACCATAAAAAAGAACGTTTGACCCTGTCATAGGTTTTGGTAAACTCGGAGTGCCCAACTGGGGGTGTAGCATGAAGCTCAAAAAGTACCGTGGATTTAACTTTTGACTGTTTACTTAAATACAAACGGCCTTTATATAGAATTTCATCATGGAGCCAAGAGTACCCTAGGGAAACTAGAGAATTGGACTGCAATTGTTGTATCAGATGTGAACTTTTGGGATCGTGTAGCAATTCCTGGCAAGGGAATTGGAGCCAATCTGGTACAATGAAGAAGAGAGAAAAAAGGGACCCTTCGTCTTCATATTTTCGGGAGAGTGCATCTGCAACTACATTGTCTTTTCCTTTCTTGTAAGTGATCTCATAATCATATCCAAAGATCTTAGTCACCCATTTTTGTTTCTCTGGGGAGGAAATGCATTGTTCCGGAAAATACTTGAGGCTTTGGCGATATGTCTTAATTTGGAAGCGTTGCCCCAATATATAAGGGCGCCAAAGATCAATGGCGTGTAGAATAGCCAACATTTCCTTTTCATAGATTGATTTCCCAAATTTCGTTCAGATAGTTGTTTGTTGGTAAAGGCCAAAGTCCGACCCTCTTGCATAAGGACAGGGTCAATTCCTTTCCATGAAGCATCACATTCTAGGACAAAGGTCTTTGTGAAATCAAGAAGGGCCAAGACTGGAGTGGTGCACATGGCCATATTCAAGATTTGAAAATCCTTAGAAGCTACTAGAGTCCAGGTGAAAGAATTATTTTTAAGGAATGCAGTGAGAGGGGCCGCAATCTTTCCATAATTCTTAACAAACTTGCGATAATAACCTGTTAAGCCCAAAAATCCACGCAGGGTTTTGAGAGTCTTTGAGTGAGGCCATTCTTGCATAGATTCAATCTTTTTAGGATCCACCCTGACGTCATCCTTTCCAACTAGATGACCCAAGTACTCAACTTTTGAGGCACCAAAAGCACATTTAGATTGTTTCAGGAAAATTTGGTGCTGAGAGAGTAGATGGAGAATTCAATCCACATGAGCAAGATGCTCTATCCAGTTTTTTCTATAGATGAGGATATCATCAAAGAAAACTAAGACAAAATGACGGAGAAAAGGACGGAAGACATGATTCATGAGGATTTGGAAAGTGGAGGGAGNTTTGGAAAGTGGAGGGAGAATTACAGAAGCCAAAGGGCATGACCAAAAACTCATAGTGGCCCTCATGAGTTATAAATGTTGTCTTAGGAATGTCTTCCTCTTTCATACAGATCTAGTGGTAGCCAGAACAAAGATCAAGTTTAGTAAAGAAGTGGGCACCACTTAAGTCATCCAAGAGGTCATCAATGACATGAATGGGAAATTTGTATTTAATGGTGAGTTTGTTGAGGGCGCAGAAGTCAAGACACATGAGCCAAGAACCTTCTTTATTCATGGCCATGACCATATCAGAAGAGTAGGGGATCATACTAGGGTGGATAACACCTGCGTTAAGAAGTTCTTGAACCATTTTCTCAATTTCATTTTTTTGGGAAAAGGGGTGACGATAGGGATGGATATTCAGAGGAAGGATTCGTGGGACAAGGGGAATGGAATGATCATGAACACCACGGGAAGGAGGGAGTCCCTGAGGAGTGGAAAAAACCACTTGATGTTTAGAGAGAATGGATTGGAGGTCCTGCAGGACAGAGGGTGTCCTAGTTGCTTGTATGGCATGGAGTTGGGCAATAATGTCTGAATGACCTCTTTTTAGAATCTTTTCCACGTGATGGGAACTAATTATCTCAGGGGAACCAATGATGATGCCTTGGAACTTATGTTGTTGGCCCTCCTGGTCGAAATGCATGGTTAATTCCTTAAAATCCATGAGAATGGGTCCCAAAGTCCTTAGCCAGTCTACACCCAACACAATGTCACAACGACCCATGTCGATAGCAAGCATATGATATTTTAGGTGGTAGTCATCAATTTGGAGACGCACATTTTCACAAGACCCTCCACATTTCATGGACCCACCATTGGAAATCATGATTTGGAAATTATTGACTGCATGGATATAGCAATTAGTTTCTTGGGAAATGCAGCGATGAATAAAATTATGGGTGCTTCCACTATCAACAAGAATGATGACCTTCATATGCTTGATGTAGCCAATTAGTTTGAGGGTTTGGGGAGCAGAGAAGCCAGTGAGAGAATTTAGGGAAATGACTGGTTCTACTTCGAGAGGGTTTGGGGGAGGGGTTATGTCAGTGGGTTCACGTGACTCAGACACAAGGGGAGATTCAACATCCTCTTCTAAAACATCCTTCGATATGACCATAAAAATATTTTGTTCCTTACACTTCTGTCCTAGAAAATATTTGTCATCACAATTATAACAAAGTCCTTTGAGTTAGCGTTCAACCACTTTGGCCCTAGTCAATTTTTGGATATTTAGTGGAGTAGAAGTAGGAGTGGGATTTACTGGTTTAGTGTGAGGAATAAAAGAGGGCTTCTAGTTTTGAGAAGAGACAACCTGTTGTGATTCCTTAGCTCCTTTAGTATCCTCCACCCAACTCTGACGTCGAGACATGAGGACATGGGCATGAATCTCATCCTTGAGGTCACTAATAAAATATTCTCGGAAAAAAGCATAAGACATGCCCTCTGTACGAAAATCCAGTCGCTCAAAAGTAGCTATAAAGTCTTCCACTGTGCCATATTGTTTCAACTTTGTCAAACGACCTAAATGGTTGGTGTCATTATCAAAGCATTCATAAATCTCTTCCACAAAGTGTGTCCAAACAACATACCCTTGACGGGAAGTTTTTCTCCATTGCCACCATTGCCAATGTTCTTGATCTAGATGAAGAACACCATACCGAAGTTTGGCTAAGTCATTTGTAATGCCCTACAAAGAGAAATAATGTTCCATTTGAGTTACCCAACTAGTGGGATCTGAGCCTTCAAATTTGGTCACATCCACACGTGGAAGGAGTAGGTCATGCTAAAAGTGATGGGGATGAAAATTATGGGAATGAAAAGAAGTTTCAGCTTCGGTATGAAAAGGTGGGTCAGATAAAGGGGGATCTGCAGGGATATGAAGCTTGGTGCAGATCATGGAAGCGATAGATTCAAGATGGGTAGTAATTTCTTGTTTGAGGTCTTCTTTGAGTTCCTCGATTGAGGCAGCAATGGAGAAATGCATGTTTTTACTGATGGTGGAAATATTGGCACTGATTTGTCTCACTTCTTGTTGGGTATCTGTGAAATTAGATTGCAAGGTATTAAAGCGAGCTTCCAAGTATTGGCTATGGGTATGGGCCATGATGATGAGGGAACCGAAAAGGGGTGGCTGGGGTAAAAACTTTTGCTGAAAAATGATAGGTATGAATGTGATAAGGACGAAGAGATAAATCCAATGGAATAGGTCTCAAATAATGGTGCAACAAAATCCAGACTTTTTTTTTTACACCTGCGGAGTTATACTCTGGTATGAAGAATACTGCAGTGATGAAATTCCCAAATGCTTAATCAGGAAGAAATGTATAGTGATTTGGCAACTCGAATGCAACAGACATAGTTGGGCGTCAATAGATCTTGTTTTTTTTGTTTTTTTTTTTCATCCCCAAGGGTTAGGTATTAAAGGGTTCTATAGACAAGGGTTTCCCCTATGCTATAGCTCTCTGATATACATGTGGGGTCCAACAATAGTACTCGACCCAATATCTCAGGGAACCAACTAAGGAGGCTAGATTGTGCCCTTAGCCGTACTACTCGACTACCCAAGTACTAGAGAGTATCTTCCCAAGTGTTTCTCTCAGTGTCACTATAGAAGTCAGGCAGCCGATCGATTTATCTAAAGAGGGCTTCAGGAAATCTAGGTTGATCCATATACAAGTGTTTTCTGATGCGCTATCACTTGAAGGGGTACCAACATGGATTACAAGGGTGGCCAACATATGTGCGCTTAAGTACCACTTGCATTTCCTGCGTGTATGACTCCCTGACCACGGGTTTATGTGTGTAAAGACAAATCTTTGTACCTTAAAGATGTTGGACTACATCTCTACCCTGAAAAAAAATTAACCCACAATTTTCTGCCAAGGAAAGTGCTCTAATACCACTTGTAATATTCCAGATATAAAAAGTATGCAGAACAAAAATAAAATGCTAGAAATGGCAGATGAGAAATAATATAACCATAACAACACCACAATAATACCAAAATGATACCAGAATAACACCAGAAAGATCACTTATATTACTGAGAGCAATGTTCACTTGCCTCTTCTAGGGGGAAACCTCAAGCAGAGTAGAGCTCTATTACAATAATATACAAGACAAAAATTCTCATACCCTCAAATCCTATTTATACTAAATATGTCTATCAAAAGAACCATCTAGAGGAAGATCCTTCTAGAAGCAGAAGTTTCTATTAGGTCTTCTTACATTCGACTTATTCTTCCTTATTGCTAGGCCTTATTAATATTGATCTTTATTACATCATAATATAGTATTCTACCTACGTGAGGGGTTAGGTCCCTAATATCGATGAATGGTTTTGGGAGAGGTATCTATCTGAGGAATTCATTGAGTGTCATCTCAATGAGTTCAATGCCTTGCGGTAGGGCGATCATACGGTGCCCAAGTACGAGGCTCATTTTATGGAGTTGTTTCGGTATGCTTTGCACGTAAATAACGAGAAAATTAAGGTCAATAGGTTCATGTTTGGCCTTAATGTCAACATTCATGCAAAGGTTAGGATTCTTATTCCTCAAAACTTACATGATGTTGTCAAGAAGGCCATCATAGCAGAGGAGGAGCTTATCAGTGGGGGTAAAAGGAGGACTCCAGTGAGACCTATGGGGCAGGTGTCATGTGGTGCATAGAAGCATCAAACACTAGCTAGAAATTCACCAGGATATCGTGGATTCTAGAGAGGATCCACTTTCACTACACCTCGGCGACCAACACCTCAGCAACAGACTCCTAATCAAGGACCACAACACCAGCAACATCATTTTAGGAATGTTCTGCAGAACACACCATGGTTTCATGCATGTGGGTCGTCAACTTCTACTTCAGGTACCAGGAGTACTAGACCGAAGAAAGGGTGATGGATATGTGGAGCCACATTACCAACGTGACTACCCATTGGAGAGGACTAGAGCATATGGATCAGTCGGACCCACTACCATGGAAGATTTGGGCAAGGCCCATAGGATTCATGTAGTGGTGAATAACCACCAAGGAGAGCACCGGTCGAGTGTGCTCGAGACGTCAGGTACCATCGTTGACCAGACCCTTATTATTTTGATAGATCCAGGTGCTAGTAAGGGTTTTATTTATGGTGCAACACTAGAAATAATTAAGGTAAAGGTAGTCAAACATGACGAGTTTATCTTTGTAGAAATGGCTTCAGGAGCCAAACAGAAGGTTGGTAGGAAAGTTACAGGATATGGCCTTAACCTGAGAGAGTTTGTCACTAGGGCCAACCTGTACATCACAACCTTAGGGTATTATGACATCATGATTGGTATGGACTGGTTGGAATCACATGATGTGATACTCGACTATAAGACGAAATGGTTGAGCTTGGTCGATGATGAGGGGCAGAGACACGTGACTGTAGGTTGGATCCAAGGAGTCTCCATGAGGTTCATCTCTTCCTTGCAGCTACAGAAGAGAATGCGCAATAGATGTAAGCTTTATGAAATACTTGCGCTAAATGAGAATGGAGTAGAGGAAGGTCTAGAAAATATTCCGGTGGTGCAAGAGTTTGCAGACGTCTCTCCTGAGGAGTTACCTGGGATGCTGCCAGAGAGGGAACTGGAATTTATCATCCACCTAAAACTAGGAAATGAATCGATAGAAAGAACGCCTTATTGGATGTGGACCCCGGAGTTAGAGGAATTGAAAATGCAACTGAAGGAGTTGTTGGACCTAGGAATTATAGGTCCAACTATGTCACCATGGGGTGTGCCTGTTATATTCATATAGAAGAAGGATGGGTCATGAATACTCTGCATTGAATATCATCAATTGAATAAGGAAACAATCAAGAATCAGTATTTGTTGCCAAGGATTGATGATCTGTTTGATCATATGAAGGGTGCGACGATGTTTTCAAAGATCGACCTGAGATTAGGGTATCACCAATTATGAATCAAAGAATATGACATCCCTAATACCGCCTTTAAGATGAGGTTTGGAAATTACGAGTTTATTGTTTTAACGTTTGGATTGACGAACTCGCCAGGGGTATTTATGAGTTTGATGAATGAGGTGTTTCGTGAATACTTAGACAATTTCATCCAAGTATTCACTGACGATATTTTGATTTACTCTTGAACGATGGAGGAGCATGACGAGCACTTGCGCATGGTACTACAGTGTCTATGAGAGAACAAATTGTATGGGAAATTTTCTAAATGCTCATTTTATCAATCAAAGATTCACTACTTAGGGCATGTCATATCCGGTGAAGGTATTGTTGTGGATCCAGCAAAGGTCGAGGCTATTATGGAATGTCCTGCATCAAAAAATCTCCACGAAGTGCGTAGCTTCATGGGTTTAGAGGGATACTATCGATAGTTTGTCGAGGGTTTTTTGAACATAGTGAATCTGATTACAAAATTACAGAAGAAGAACAAGAAGTTTGTTTGGAACGAGAAATGCATGGAGTCATTTCGGAGGCTCCAGAAGTTGTTGACGACAGAACCAATACTGAAGGTCCCTGACATGGACACAGACTTCTTGGTATGCACTGACGTATCCAAGGAAGGCTTAGGCAGACTCTTGATGCAAGACGGTCGATTGATTGTTTACATCTTGAGAAATTTGAGAAGGCGTGAGGAGAACTATGAAACGCACGATTTGGAGTTGTTAGTCATTTTTTATGCCTTGAGATTTTGGAGACACTACCTTATTGGATGAAAATTTGAACAAAAAATGGACCATCGTGGTCTACAACACATCTTTATGCAACGCGACTTGAACAGGCGACAACGGCGTTGGTCAGAATTGCTTAGTGAGTACGATTTTGAGATTACTTACATAAAAGTAACAATGAACAGAGTGGTTGATGCGTTGAGTCAGAGACCTCTCATAATTTCGGTGATGCCTATTCAGACGAATCTATGTGGAAATATTCTAACCTTACAGTGTGACAATGACTGGTGCAAAGAGGTCAAGGATTTTTTACGGAAAAAACACAATTATGGTACCAAAATTTGAGGGATTTACTGTGGATAATGACAGATTAATAACAAATGAAAAAAATAAGAAAAAGGATCAAGGAAGTGCAGGATTGGCATAAGAGTTATGTCAATGAGCATCATGTCGATCATTGTTATGAAGTTGGTAATCAATTATTCTTGCGGGTGAAACCGCATAAGAGTTCGGTCGAGTTTGGAAAGGGTGCTAAAATCTCTCCTAGATTCATGGGACCTTTTGAGATTGTGGAAAGGAAAGAGCCCATGGCCTATTGACTAGACTTGCCTGATTCTTTGAGGTGTATGCACGATGTTTTTCATGTATCTATTTTGAGACATTATGTTAGATATCCTACACACGTTATTGACCTGAGTTCCTTGTAGGTATCGGATGAGGATGGGCTCACGGTGGAGCCAATACATATCTTGGACCATCTCATTCAACAGCTACGATGTCGAACAATATATCAGGTCAAGGTCCAGTGGGACAACTATAGTCCACACTCGGTGACCTAGGAGGACGCATATGATATGCGTCAACAATTTCCATTTTTTTTATATAAATAGACTTATGATATTGTGATACACTTTATTTCGACACTTATTTACTATGAAACTTTGGGACGAAGTTTAAAACAAGAGGGGATGTATGTAACATCCTGCTCTTGCGCTCACTGAGCGGAATTATTCTTTGAGGACACTTGCATGAAAGTGATCCGGTCCTTTATACAATTGGTTGTTGTGATTATGATTATGAGATATTGTGGATTAGATGATATGTTATTTCGTTGTATTTACATGGACATGTGCTATTGACTGGGTTATCCTGATTGTGCAAGACTATGGACGTTGAGGATGCTGAGGCATCGATGAAACCCCTTGGAATCTGGGTTGAGTCAAGGAGTGGATTGATAGGGTTTGAGTGTTGTTGATGTGACATATGTACATATGATTAGATATTTAATGTTGATCATTATTTCTAACATGATTCGTTGATGGATGCACGCTAAAGATAGCTTGTTGACCAGAATCACATTTGGAGTAAAGGGGTCATGGATGACAACCAAAGACATTGAGGGAGAGGGGTGGCAACAACCCTGCCACAACCTCCTAACACTCCCAATGTGGCTCGAACTGTAGGTTAATGATTACCTAGTTCAAGATACCTGCGATGTCGTCAGGGAAGACTGTGACAGTCGCTCATGATGATTCTAAGGGCTGTGCAATAAGGCATGGTCCTTATTCATTAGAGGCCCTTAGTCTCCCACAATATCACCTGACGGAGTATTGACTACAGGGGTTTGACGTCTACCAAATTCAGTCAAGAGGCGAGTGGCATCCTTGGAGCACGTAGTGCGTCCTGAAGGGCACATCGTGATTTTAACTATGGTAAGTTAATAAACCGAATGCCTAGAAAATTATGCCTCCTTAGAACCTGGTCGGCCTTAAAATGAATGATGTGATAAGTAAAGTTTAATAACAATTTTTCCCTTAAAAATTGTCACCAAGCCTAGTGAATTGAAAACCTAGTTCAAGATACCTGCGATGTCGTGAGGGAAGACTGTGAAAGTCACTCATGATGATTCTAAGGGTTGTGCAATAAGGCATGGTCCTTATTCATTAGAGGCCCTTAGTCTCCCACAATATCACCTGATGGAGTATTGACTACAGGGGTTTGACGTCTACCAAATTCAGTCAAGAGGCGAGTGGCATCCTTGGAGCACGTAGTGTGTCCTGAAGGGCAAATCGTGATTTTAACTATGGTAAGTTAATAAACCTAATGCCTAGAAAATTATGCTTCCTTAGAACCTGGTCGGCCTTAAAATGAATGATATGATAAGTAAAGTTTAGTAACAATTTTTCCCTTAAAAATTGTCACCAAGCCTAGTGAATTGAAAACCTAGGTCTGAGTAGAACCTTTGAACAAAAAAAACTATTTAGACATGTAACAAGAAGGGGGTAAAGACAATTCAAGCATTAATAATTAAAGTGGAAAATTTAATAAAAGTTTAATTAATAAAAGGGGTTTTTTGTTGTGTTTGTCTAAAACTGTTAATTCTGAACTTAGTTATGAAAAGGGGAAACTTTAATAAAAAGGGAAACTTAAAGAAAAAGGGATAAACCTAAGGAAAATGGGAAGCTTAAAGAAAAGGGGAAACTTAAAAGAAAAAGGGGAATGTCTAACTTAGTAAGGAATCTAGCCTTTGGAACTTTCTATTGTTGAACTCAACTATGAATTAAGTAAGACGTATGTCATTTAAGAATTGTAAGGTAATTTTGGGACACCGAGGAGTGTTTTTAGGAATTCTTTTAGGCGGGTGAGGGAAATAGGAATATTTAATAAACTAATAAAATTTACTCTTTGATGCAACTAGGGGATCGAGCGACATGTGTGCGAGGGAGGTTTTTCCTAATTAAATAAATGAAAAAGGAATCTAATGAGGGTTTGGGAAACTAATGACTAAGAAACTCTATAAAAGTGATGGAAGAGGAGGAGAATGGATCACATCTCGCTTGCGTAACGTTACGCTGTTGAAAATTCATCTTGACTAAACTTTCTCTTGTGGGAGTTGGGATACCCAGCTCAGGTATCGAGTGGTAGCTCGACCTTGTGAGGAGAGATGGGTGCTATCAGTCTCTCGTATCGTGTGTGTGGCCCCTTTGCATCTCAGAGGGCTCAAGGGGAAGAAGAGAACCCCTAGTGTTGGTTGGGAGGTACCGGTGAGGTCTCATCGGTCGACAAGCAGGATCTAGATCGAGCGAACGTGTAGGAAGACATTGTTGCCTCATTGTCATCGGTAAAGGTATGCCTATTAAAGTTGTTACTTGAAATAAACTTTAATTTACACTTGTTTATTTTACTTTACTCGGATGACGATTTCATTGCCATGAGATTTCCTTGCACATGTATTTCTACTGTAATTGTAATCACCTTTTCGTTTGATTCATCCTATAAGAAACCTTTCTATCCACAATATCTTTTATTTCTGAGTTACTATCTAATTGCACCTGGCCAGAATGAGCCCCAGACTCAACCCAAGGGATGTTTGGGAAATATTCCACACCGCCTAGTATTGAGCAGGCAGGTGGGGAAGGTGTGGTTAGAATGGAAGGGAGTGATCACTCGATCTATCTCATTCGATCCTTCGTTCAATCCAATATGACATGCACGTAGACCCCTTTTCCCTTTTTTGGCAAAAGTTTGAACCTTAGTGAGAGCCCGAAAAGGTTGTAAGTCACATTCAAGTTCTTTTCCAACATCCAATTACGGGTTAGGATCGAGTTCTAGTTCTTCTTTCTTCGAGTTCTCGGCTGGTTTGGTGGCTCCAACTCAAACCTTGCCTGGGATTTTGTATCTCCTGTTGCGTTTACTTTATTCCTTGATTACGTTTTTCATTATTTTTGTTCTCCATGGAGAAGGTCTGGATGCAGATTGTGTTTTTATAAATTTTGATTCCTTTATCCTTTAAATTATTAGTCCATGCCTGAGTAGTCGTCCAAGAGCCGAATCATCTATATTTCACTCTGGTGTTAAAGATTTAGATTCAAATGTCGTTATTTCCTGTGCATGGATAATAACTGTAGGGTCATTTCTCTTCCCAACACATAAAATTCTCTTGGGCGTTTCTTCCCTCCTTAGCCTCTACAATTATTTTGATTCATTATCTACAGCTCATGCTTCCACACAATGATTTTGACGACGTCTATCCAGTTCACTCAACGTTTTATCTCCTCTGTGACTTGCATTTGTGTTTCATTACTATATTTTTCTTTACTACGTGATGATAACGTTGTTAATTACTGTGTTATTATTTACTACTTGAGGACTTCATTTTTATTATTGTGGCTCCTTATTTACGGCGTTTTCTCCTGGTTTGTATAACGCTTTCTTACTTGCTAGCGAAAATAATGTTTCTTACTGGATTTCTAGGATTTATTTTTATTATCTCCAATTACCACCCATAAGATCAAAATTTAATATTAAATATCATTAATTGTGTGCATTTTGAATAGGCATAGGCCTTCCATTTAATAATCTCCAATTCCTTCCAAATTTTGTATTGAATATGAAATACTAAATATGAGTACAGTGTTGAAGCTACATCAAGGCATTCCAACCCCAATCTAGTATAACTATTCTATTTTCAGAGAAACTATTGTCATACTTATTAAGATTTTTGGTGGGTGTTCTCCTTTAGGGTTTAATGGCAACATTCCGACTACAACCCGATGACAAAGATGTACTACCTTGTGATTGATGTAGGGGTGGACAACATAGATTCAAATGAACAACTATTGAACCCACAATTTGTTGTTACACAATAAAGAAGCGAATTGCATTTTTCTAACTGTTTAAAATATGTCTCCTTAGAACGTGCCTATCACTGTTTCATTGTTCTTATGGCAGTGTATTTTTATTCCCAGTTAACCGTATGTTCATTCCTCTAGTTATTTCCTATAGAACTTGAGTTGATTTCTTATAGAACACGCCAATCCCTTAACTCTTAATGTATTATTAAGTTGATTTCTTATAGGCGCGGTGTATTTTAAATGTTAGTTTACAGGTTAGAACAACGCCATAAATGCCAGAGTAAATTTACGGTGTGAACAACATAGGGTTCAGAGTTGGCGTTGTCCAACTGTGCGTTGACTATAATCCCAACAGTTTTTGTTTGTTTTATTCAGTAGTTAAATTTTAATTACAACGTCCATATTCTACAATGTCCCTACTGCACTTAATGTTATTTACCTGCAAACTATGTTATGGATTTAAATGCTGAAATAGAGCGATACTAATATTAGAAACAGTTAATAACTAGAAACAATTATTAATCGAAACCAATTAATAATTAATAATGCTTAGCGATATCGATATTGATTACTGGTTCGCTTTTCACAATTACTGCTTTATCATTTGTCATGTAATTTTGCATTTAATTCATAGTAGAATTACTTAGTCCAACATTATAAATGATAAAATCAATAGTAGAATGACTTAGTTGTCCAAAAACAATTGATGTCAAAATAAGATGAGAGCCATCAATTTATGGTTGGAAGGGAGATAATTCTTAATGCCTTAGAAGTGAACAATCCTATTAGTAATGAGTCTTTGTTACACATTAAACTAGCATAAAGGTACGGTTTAGGGAGCACACAATTTTTTGTGGGGCTACATACTAAATAGGTAAAAAGGTAAGTCAAATGATGAAATTCATTGGTCTAATCACACATTAACCCAAAAATAATGGGAAATGAGATGTTTGGTACCACAAAAATACTACATGAAAAATGACACATAACAGAGACATTGGAAGACCTTGGAATTGCAAAAAAGACATAGATCCAAATAGAGAACAAATCCTCCAAAATACCATATGCATGTAATAAAGTGTATTAAGCACTCAAAGTGTTTTATTCTTCCTCAAACTTAAATAGATTTGTGACATAATCCAACATTTGTCATGAAAACTTGTTGTATATCCAATTGATTAACAAATTATGTTAAACATCCATTTTATTATTAATAGCTCCACTCAAGATTTCCAAAAGAGGTAAATTTGTTAAAGTGTGTTCTTTTATGGGACCCACTCTATTGAAATTAAAAAAAAATTGTGCTTATTCTATTGGAAATTTATAAAGAAATATGCATCCAAGAATGAGTTATTTGAAGGTGTTATATTTAAAAAATAAAGAACGTTTCCAATGGACCCCTCTTCTTGTATAAACAACATCCTTTCCATAGTCACATACTTTATTGAGATAACAAACAATTTTTAAGGAGTAAACATGTCACAAGGACTTCAACTTAGGTGGGGAGGATAACAACTTCTCCTTTGAACAACCCAAGTTATATTCAATAAAGAAGAACATCCAAAATACTTATTTGATTTGATTTTTATTTATTGCATATCAATGCATAAAAACATCCAAAGAATTTACCAATTTTATTTATAATCTATCAAGTATATTTTTAATAAAAAAACTCATTATATTTATGAATATAAAAAGCTTAAGTACACTATATTAAAATATTATCAAAATACACAACTTTAATTAAAATAATATTTATTTTAATTAATAATTAATTAATTCAATGAAAACAATATTTATTTTAATTAATAATTAATTATTTCAATTAAAAAAAATTAATAATAAGTTTATGTTAAAAGATACTCATAATCAATTTGTGAAACATTAATGTAATGAAAATGAAAAATAACAAAAAAGATTAGATAACATGATTACACCATTTTGGTTAACAAAAAGGTCTATCTATTAATTAGATGTGGGTTAAGTTTACTTTGTTTTCGGTTTCAGTAAATTTGAAAGGATGCAAGAGCTAACATGCCCAAAATCAATACCACGATTATAACATTTTCTTTAATAAAATAAAATCTCCATCTATTAATTAGATAAATGCTGGTCAAGTTTACTTTAATTTGTTTTTTTGGTTTTTATTATTTGTTTTTGGGTTTTTATTATTTGTTTTTGGGTTTTTATTAACGTTCGAATTTGATGAGGATTTTTCTTGTCATTTTATTAATATTGATTATATTTTTAAATGGGTTTGACTATATTTTCTATATTTGTTAAAATGGTGAATTGTATTTGACTATCAAAATATTTTAATGTTTAAATGTATTATTTTCTATTATTGTTGTTTTTCTATTAGTATTAGAATTTTATGAGGATTTTTTTTGTCACTTTGTGGATTTTGATTATATTCTTAAATGTGCTTGACTATATTTTTTAGACAAAATATTTTATATATGTTCGAGTGTACTATTTTCCATTATGGTTGGAATTTGAACACGATTTTGGTTGTCACTTTGTCACTTTCAGAATATTTTATGTATGTTTGAATGCATTGTTATTCATTAGTGTTGGAATTTGAGGAGGAGTGTGGTTCACAGTTTGTCAATTTTAATTATATCTTTAAATGTGTTTGACTATATTTGATAATATTTGACTATATTTGAGTGGGTCTAATGGTTAAGAACATGTGTTTCCTCTTAAGAGATCACAGGTTCAAATCCAGAGGAGGGTAGATGGTTGGGCGAAGAGAGGTCCATTGTCCCACAAACACTCACTCAAGTACCTTTAATTTTATTTTTTGAAAACTTGTTTTTGAAGTAGATTTATTTTGACTCTTAAATTCCAACACTACTCTACATACCTATACAACTCACATTTATTTCTTTTAACTCTTAAATTCCAACACTATTCTACATATCTATACAACTCACATTTCTTCACCCGTAAATTCTAATACTACTCTACATACTTATACAACTCATGTTTCTTTCTTTGAAATCTCCATGCTTATTTTCAGGGATAAAATATAAAAAACACTTTCTGAAAAAAAAAATAAAAAAAAATAAATAAATCACTATATATTATTTATATTTGAATCAGTTTGTTTAATTTTTTAATGATAAAATTTATATCTGGATCAATTTGCCTAATTTTTATTTTATGCTTTTTTTAATTGTTTTCATCACATTCATATTAATATTGGTGGAATAAATAAAAATAAAATATAAAAAAAATGTGGATGTTTGAGTTTTTGGGCAGTGGTTTGGAGTTGACAGTCATGTTATTTCACATGGTGAGCAGATTATGTATTCTACAACTTACATTTATTTCTTTTAAATTTTTATATTTATTTTAAGAAGGAAATATGGTATAAGATTTTTTTTTAAATATAAAAAGAATGAAAAAATATAATTGATATTAAAAATAGTTTATTTAATATTTTTAATATTTTTATATTAGTAGTCAAATGTTTAAGAGAAAAGATGTTTTATTCCATTAAAAAACAAAAAACTAATACACTATTTTATGTCTCATTTAATTGTTATCTTAAAATAAATTATTGTTATTGTTATTGTTATTATTATTAAAAACAAAAAATAAATTTAAAATTTGGTGAAAATAGTTATAACTTTATTTCCGGACAAACCCTAACTTTATTTCCCAATAACCTATGAGGAAGAAACTGAGAACATGGATGCATAATGCTCAAACTCAAATCAAATCACGTAAACAATCAAAACATTTATTACAGTCAAAATACATACAGCTTGCAAGAATTTGACCAACAACCAGCTGGGAATAACATTGATATATAACTGTAAAAGGTCAGAACCTTCCTTTGTAATTCCAGCAGCACTCGGAAGCTCTTCCCCATCTTCCCCGTTCCAAACTCAGACAAAGTATGACCATCACCAGGTTAGATGATCAAAACGCAGGAAGGGAAGTCATCAATGTCCAACAGAGACGATCGCAGACCTTCAAGCACCAAGCACTGCGGCTTCCAATTCCACCCCGCCCCCCATTATTTGCACCCTTTGCCGTCCCCCTGCCCTTGCCACCGCCGCCCCGGACACCCGTGGCAGCCAGAACAGTAGACGAGTTCCACCCGTCGGAGCTCGAGAAACTGGAAATTCTGGGCTACGGCAGCGGGGGAAAAGTGTACAAGGTCCGACACAGGAGAACCCAGTGTCTCTACGCCCTCAAGGTCGTGCACGGCGACCACGATATCTCCATCCGTCGCCACATAGTCCGCGAGATGGAGATCCTGAGAAGAACAGATTCCCCGTACGTGGTCAAGTGCCACGGCGTCTACGACCGGGACGGGGAGATCCAGTTCGTGCTGGAATACATGGACGGAGGCTCGCTCGACAAGTGTGGCCGGATGTCCGAACCCTTCCTCGCGGCGGTGGCCAGGCAGGTGCTCCGCGGCCTCAAATATCTCCACTCTCA
>SNQJ01S0037371.1:23029-77036 GCA_010110895.2 Picea sitchensis
AAGAAAAAGCATTATGTGGTTTTCTCCCGATTTGGGTTTCCACGTAAAACATTGGTGTACTGTGTATGTGTGTGTTTGTTCCTTTGTTCATTGCTTATTTACTCTATAGTTATTGGATGATAACGCTTCATTGATATAACACTTGGATTATATGGTTAAAAAGGATTAAATTTCTCTATTATTGATTCACCCCCCCTCTCAGTAATCCAACATTTGCTTCCTTGACCATGGGGATTCCATGGAGAAAGGTATCGTCCACGAATTGTTGGTGTGTTGAGGTTGGGCAGTCTTCAAACGATTTTAGACCTTTGATTTCGCCTTCGACCGTTGTTGTCTTTATGCTCTTGCTTAGCCCTTCCATCATTAAAATGAATAGGAAAGGGGATATAGGATCCCCTTGTCTTATACCCCTAGAGGGGTAAAACGGCTTGGTTGGAGCTCCATTTACTAGAAGTGAGAAGCTCGTTGTAGAGACTAGGTTGATGATCCATTCAATCCATTGCTGGTCAAAACCAAATGCTTCCATCATTTTCGCCATATAGTGCCAGCTTATTTTGTCATAATCCTTTGCCAAGTCCAACTAGATTAACATCCCCACTTTCTTTTTACTTTTCAAGGTATGCATTATTTCATGGGATTGTATTATGTTGTCGAGAATCTGCCTCCCCTCCATGAAGCCTTCCTATTCCTATGAGATCAGAGTTAGGAGAAGAGGTTTCAATATATTATCTATAACTTTTGAGATTATCTTATACACAACATTGCACAAGGCTATCGATCGATAGCGGTCTGAAGTTCTAGCTTCATTTTCTTTTGGGATCAGAGTGATCATTGTGGCGTTCAGGGCCTTTAGGATTGAGGCTGAGTGTCTGGAGTCCTCTACTATACCATAAATATCATGCTTAACCACATCCCAACAAGTTTTAAAAAATTCCACTGTGAAGCCATCTGAACCTGGGGCCTTTCCATTTGGCATCTCCTGGATCACTTGGTCTACTTCTTCCTTTGTTATGGGTTTGCAAAGGTTGACATTGTGTTCCTCTATTACCAGCTTAGGGATGTGCCTTACTATCCTCTGGATGGCTTCAATCCTGTTCTGGTTGGGTTCTTTGACTATCCCCTAGAAGTGTTTGACTAGAGTGTTTTCAATGTCCTGGTGGGACTCTCTCTCTATCCTATCTTGATCCCAGATCTTTAGAATTTTGTTATGAGATCTTCTCTCTATAGTGGATTTGTGGAAGAACTTGGTATCTCTCTCCCCTTCCTTAAGCCACCAAATTTTGGATTTTTTTCTCCATAGGGTCTCTTCTTGCTTACATCTTGCTTCCCAATCCTGGAGTAATTGGTTCCCCTCTTTTTTCCTCTCCTTGGTGTAGTCTTCTTAGATGCATTTCTCATGTATCTCTTCCATTCTTACCTCTATCAGTTTTTTTTCTTGGTCTATGTTTCCCAAAACTTCTTTGTTCCACTTCTTGAGTTTTTTCTTTATGCACTTGATTTTTTTCTGAAGTCTAAACATCTCTGTCCCTTGTTCCGAGATATCCTCTTGCCACCAAGATTTTATGTTCTCCTTGAAGGTTTGGTGGCCGATCCAAAATTTATCGAATTTGAAAGGCCTTCTCTTTGGTGTTTTCTGAAAATTTGCCTCCAATTGCATCGACTAGTGGTCTGATCCCCCCCAGGGGAGGATGTTGCCTTCCAGCGCTAAACCCTGCAGAATGATGGATTCCAAGACTAGGAATCTGGAGAGCCTCATGGCCACCTGGTGGTGTGAATGTATTTTGTTGTTCTAGGAAAATTTCCCATTACTAGTCCTGATGTCCACTAGCTCCATTTTTTCAATGAAGGTTGTGAATTCTTCCACATCTCTGTCCAATCTCTGGTTCACCCCTTTTCTCTCATCCATAGTAGTTATAATGTTGAAGTCCCCAGCTAGAATCCAATGGATCTTACTATTCTTCTCCTTTAGATTTTCTAGGTCTAGGAACATTCTTCTTTTATCCTCCAATATCCGGGGTCCATATACATTTGTACATAAGACCTCCTCCGTGTTCCCCATCACTTGCAATTTTACAGATAATGTGTGCCTAGTGGCTTCGACAGAGAGTATATTCAACGATTGTGGGTTCCATAGGGTGAGTATGCCTCTTGTCGTGTTTTGACTCTCTATAGTCAGAAACATGTACTTATTCCAGTACTTCTTACTTATTATTTCCATTCTGTCTATATTACATTTTGTCTCTTGAATGAAGCATATATCTGGTTGTTCCATTTTCAGTCTATTTTTAAGAATTCGTTGTTTTCAAGGGATGTTCAGGCCCCTTACGTTCCAAGTAATAACCTTCATTTAAACATGTGGGGGGGAGTTGGGAAAGATATTTTTGATCTTACCTGAATTTATCAGAAGCGCTCCTAATTCCTGTATGGACACGTTGTTTGATTTCCTCCCTTTCTTCCTTATTTCCTTCTTTGGTGAGTGTTGTGGCTAACCTTCTCTCATTTTGATACCAAAGTTTCCTATTTCACCATGCATGCGCTTGATTCCTCTGTTTTTTGCTTCCTCCCTCAGAAGGAATAGGTATTGGATGTGATCCAATTGCTACGTTGGTATATTGTCGACTCCTTGCTTTTTACATTGTTCCAGTATATTCTAGAGGTCTATCCCTTCCCTTTCCACGATATCTCTTAGGTCTGGGTCTTCTGTTTGAAACTTTCTTGGTGTCATTTCCGAATCGTCGTCGACCTGCCGCATTGGGGTATTTGTGTCTCTGACGCATTCTTCGATTGTGCTCTTGTTGTGCCTATGATTTCCTTGAGAGTTTTGACTCTCTGTGGTCTTATTATCTTCATGTTCATTTGTCTCCCTTTCGTTTTTCCTTTTTTGTTCCTCCTCTTCCCCCTGTTTTGGATTTCCCTATCCTTCATCTCTATTCCTTGCTTCTGGGTTGCTCATTATGGGGGGATTTCCTTGTCTCTTATTTCCTCTGCCTTTGTAGTTTGGCCTAACAAACCCATCATCATCTTGTTGTTGTTTTGGGTTTTCATGTTCCGATTTTTTATTTAACGGGCATTCCCTTAGTAAGTGCATGTGGTCATGACACCTTCTACATCAAAATGGGATATGATCATAGTCTATTCTTTGGATCCATTCCTCATCCCTGAACTCCAGAATGATTGCCTTCGAGAGTGCCCCCGAGACATCCATCTCTATACAGATTCTCGCATAGGATGTATACTTCCCTTTTAATGTTGCATCAAACGTCTTAACATATTTCCCCATCTTATTCCCTATGGCTTCGAAGGTGGACGGTAGCCAGTAATCCAGCGGGAGGGATTAAATCCTGAGCTAGACTGGGATTCTTTTAAATGACTCCTTTTTTGGGGATAAGTTTTCCTTCCAAGGTCGAATGTACAATCCCGCCAAGGCATGGAAATATGTTCCCCCCTCAAAGATATTATCTATGTCTTCTAAGTTTATGAAGACTATTGTAAAAAAGCCTTTCGATCTCAGGTGAAGATCTACTTCTCCACTCGTCTTCCATTGATATTTTATCCAGCTACGCAGGTTCTTTTCTGTAGGCCACATGCCCATAAACTTGCAGATCAGTGTGTGTGTCTTCATCTGATCCCTAAAGAGTTGGGTCTGGGGATCTTCTAGAATAACCTTTGGGATTAACGTTGTTTTTGGTTTGCATGGGTTGTTCCCTCCGCCCCCACTAGGGTTTGTTGTTTCTGACGTACTACTCTGGGCCTCCCTGGTCTCCTCCCCCACTCGTTCTTTTTTTCCCTGGTTGTCCTCTTTATGGTGCTCTGGCCCTAATCCCAAGGTCCCTTTCAGAGGTTCCTTAAACCCTACGCCACGTGGACTTTTCCCTATGTCCACCACCACCTTCTTGTAGGAGGGAGTCTCGCTCCCTCCCCCTCTGGTCACCATTCTTCTCGTTGTTGAGGCTGTAACCCTAGAACCAATCCCTGGAATCCCCCGTCGGAGTTTGTTAGGGCTCTCTCAACTCATGGGATTTTTCATCCTTTTTTTAATTGTTTTGTTGATTTTAAAAAAGTGTTTGATATAATTTCCTAAAATAAAACTAAACTTTGGAATAAATTTGAAGTTATTTTAAAATGTATAAAATTGTTAAAAGTTTTTTATTTTTTTATTTTTTTAAGTATTTGATATAATCTTAAAAACTAATCTTTGAAAAAAATTAGAAGTTCTCTTTAAGTTGAGAGATAAATAAAAGGTGTAAACCTCATTATAATTTTGAAATAATTATAAATCAAGTGATCTTTGTCTTTGGTATACGAAAAAACTCCTTTTTGAAACTTTAGTCACTCCTATTATTTTATATGGTTGCAAAATTTAAAGATATAACATCTATAGAGAATTATGGAGAAAAATAAAGCAAATCCAAAAAAATGTATGACTTATCTTAAAATTAAACACAATACACACTATCCTATCTTCCTCATAGAAGCAAGTATTTTCCTTAAAGAGCATAGATATGTCTAGGTACTTAATGTACGCCAACAAAATACACAAAATATGTTAAGTTTTTGGTTAACTCATTTGGGAATTTAGGAAGAGACAACTAAGTAAAATAAATATATTATTAAAAAATATTATTACATCAAAATTTAAGGAGAAATTGTGGTGAAACAAAAAAATAGAGGATAAGAGAAAATTATGAATACTATAAGGAAGTGATCAACCCTAATCTAGAATATCAAAATATCTCTCTATTTTAACCAACATATAGAAGAGAATTAACATTGCTAGAATAAGAATCCATCGTGAAACAAAGCATTGGACAATTCCTAAAACATCTTGGGTCAATCGCAGGTCAATAGAATTTGTTATGTTTGTGACACTGAGAGGGTTGAAGATGAAAAACACTTTATCTTAGAATTTCCTATGTACACCCACATTGATTCTCGATTTCAAAATATTTTTATAAAACTGACCTTCCTAACCCTTTAATCCATCAAAACTATGGTGATTTAGGAGCAAGGAAATAAAATTCTAAAGTAAAACAAGGAATTCTTTATCTTTTCTTAAAATTTGATAGATCTAAGTTGGTTTAATTAGATGTTAATAACCACCGCCACCATCATCATCAATAATAATAGTAATAATCTAATCTCTTTTAAAGATGATTGTTTACATCTATTTCATGTACTAAGAAAACTTAAACTATTTCACAGTTTTAATAATATTAATAATAATCTAATATTTTTTAAATCACAGTGTGAATCAATTATTAAATGCATTAAGATTAATTAAATTAATGTGATGACCACTTAGACAAATTTGTTCTATTGGACCTTAAGAAAGGTAAGGAATTACCTGGTTTTCTTTATAATTTTATTTATGTGCTCGGAAATCTTTAAGCATTCCTAAATCATCATAGTTTTGATGAGTTAAAATGTTAGGAAGGTTGGTATTGTAACAAATATTTTGAAATTGTGATTTAATGCGGGTGTACACAAGACATTCTAAGAGAAAGTGTTTTTCCTCTTCAACCCTCTTAGTGTAAAAAAGATGACAAATTCTTTTTACCCATGATGTTTTATGAATTGCCCAATGCCCTGTTTCACTATGGAGCTCATGAGAGTTTGTTCTTATTTTAGCAATGTTGATATTCTTCTTTACACTAATAAAAGTAGAGAGATGATTTTGATCTTCTAGATTAGGGTTGATCACTTCCTTATAGTATCTTAATTTTTTGTATCCTTTAATTCTTTATCACACCACAATTTCTCTTTAAATTTATATGTAATTTTTAATATTGTCATTATTTTGTAAAGTGACCTCTTCCTTTAATCCCTAATGATTTGGCCAAGACTTGACATCTTTATGCTAACCTCACTTGAGCTTTAGGTGGTTTTCACTAGCGTTTGAAGCAATCTTAAGAAACATTTTTTCTTCCTGTTGTTTATCTTGTTCTTGTGCATTTAGTACCTAGTCATAGTCATTGTTCTCAATGAGAAAAATACTAACTTCTATGAGGAGAATAGGATAGGCTGTATTGCCTTTAATTTTGAGATTATAAGTTATAAAACACTTTTGGATTTTTTTTTATCTTTCTCCACACTTTTCTAGAGATGTTTCAATCCTAAACTTCATAATCATATACGATAACAAGAGAAACAAGAGTCTTAAAGATGAGTTTCTTCTTATCTTGTAGCCAAAGGTCCACTGATTTACAACTATTTTCAAGTCCATAATAAGCTTTCTACTCTCCATTTATCCTTTTCCCAATGAAGGAAAAGTTTAGGGGCTAAATTTTGCCCATGGGCTAATTTTCCATGTTTTTTCAAGAAAGAGATTCACCAATTTTCATTTTTTCTTAAAATGATTCACCGAAATTATATAGGATAAAATTATTTTAACCTATAAATCACCAAAAGTTTCTAGAAAATATATAAAATCCTTAGAAATTTGAATATTTTTAGAAAAATATCATTAATAATTTTATAGTTGATATTTTAAGGATTAGTAAAATTCGCCAAGGTTTCTACACTTTAACATAAGTATAGATCCTTAAATTTTCCCTTGTTCCCATGCTATAGTTCTAGTTAAGCTTGTGTTGAATATCGATTCCAAGATATTTGTATGAAGTCACTTCCTCCAAGTCATTGTTGTCATGCAATAAATTAGCATAGGTGATGCTTTTGGATTTAATTATCATAACCTTCGTTTTGTTAGTGTTAAAAATTATACCCTTACTAGAGTAGAAATCCTTGAGAATTTTTAGTTGCTTGTCGAGATCATAAGGACTCATTGCAATAAGAACAATATCGTCAATGCAAAGAAGAAGGATGATGGCTATACCATATAAATTTGAGCTGACACAATCTACATCTTCCAAAAAACCCTCCAACTTGTCAATGTATCTTCCAAAAAGAGTAGGGGATAGGGGGAAACCTTTCTTAACTCCTATATTAGGATTAATTTCTTCCAACCATCCCTTAGTGTTCCTAAACCTAACAATAATGTTCTTGTACAACCTTATTGTGTAACATCCCCACTATAATCCCCAGTTTAATTAATGCATAATTTAGATATGAATGTGGCTATGGCCAAGCGATGTAATATGGGAAATGTATTTTCTGAATTTTAAATAAATATAATGTGATACCAAATTTTGAGAATATGGAAAGAGATGGGGGCTTATTAATCCACAACAAAAGGGGGAATTCCTAGGGAGTGTCTAAGAGGAATCTAAGGGGGAATGTATTTATGGGTATTAATTCAAACCCACTTTTATGAATTTTATTATCATTTGGGTTAAACTTCTATTTTTTTGTTTGAGTGTATGAGAGCCAATCATTGAATGCACGTAAGAGGGTGGGTGTGATAAATCACATCCCATAGTTATTGGGAGCATGGGGCTGAAGTACAATCAACGTTAGGCAGTGTGAGCAGTCAATTGTATTGGGAAAATATAGGAAATATGTATGGGTAGCTACAAGCAGTTTTAAACATTTAGTTTTTCATGAAAAACAAGCAGAGGATATGGGAGAAGAGCTCGGGAGCTGAAGCAAGAAGGATAGGAAAATTTTGGAGCATGTTGGAGCATTTTTTGAGCATTTTGGAGCTGGAAATTGAAGAGCTAGGTTATCAGTCCTGAAGAGTGAACTCCTGAGTGGGTTGCATTGTAACAACAAGTGTTTGTTGTTGATTGTTGATAGTTTTTCTTGGTAGTGAGTTATGTTGAGTTCACAATAAAGATATTCTTGATTACCTATGCCAGATAGACCCTGATAAATGAATGGGGCACTCGATGGATTGGAAGTAGTGGAGGGGTACATTCCTTGGGTTGGGAAGGTCAAGACTAAGAGAGGCAGAGGAAATTTGGGATAGTTGTAGGAGAATACCAGTGGGTTGTGGAATATTGAGTTGTAAGTGAAATGTCAGAGGCACCCCTCTCTTATGGATTCCTAGCCCTAGATCGAGGGTGGTTTGCTGTTGATATTTGGAATAGTAGGTCCATGGTTGGGTGGAATTCCATTTCCAAGCAGTTGGTTGCACAAACATTTTAAAAAGATAGGTGTTTATCTACTTTTTGAGTTATTATATGAGTTTAATTGTTATGCTTAACTCTGTGTATGTGAATGGTTTATTTGTTGCCAGTGTCAATGAGTTTAATAATTGCATTCATGTTCATTTAGAATGTTGTAGATGCATTTCATTATGGGTATCAAAATATAGTTAAATCTGTGTATAAATTGTAGCTGGTAAGCTACCTAAATTAATTAGTAGAAGAAGATTTTGATTAAATGTGTATTTCCACATAGTAATGTTCCTTGGTTAAGATGGGGGACGTTATAAATTGGAATCAAAGCTCAAGGTTCAACACTGAGCTTGTATGGGCCAAGAGCCAACATGAATTGAGAAAATTCATGGTTGCAAAATTTTTCTTCTGATGAATTTGGGGGGAAAAGGTGAACCGAAGTGAAATCCCCAAATTATGAGCATATTTTGAGTTTAAGTGCTCCAAAGCAGGCAAGAAGAAAGTTTATGGCATCGAGTTGTAGGTTGTAGAGTTGATTTTGGCATGGGGGGTCAAAATATTGTGTGTTTCATGGTGGTCATGAAGTTTAGTAATCGATGACCCAAATCAAATTCGACCGTGAAGATCCATGATTGAGATTCAATTGCAGATGGTCCAAACAAGGAATTCCCGATAGGCCTTTGGGAAGAAGGTTTTGGAAAATCCTTGGAGATGGACATGAGGTTGAGTTCAATTGAATGAACCTGAAATAAAAAGAGTCATTGATCGAAAGTTTACTTAGTCGTCAGATCTGGTGGATAAGTTGTTTAGGAAAGGCTCATTCAGAAGGTTGGGCGTGTTTTGGCGTTTGTAGAAGTTAATTTGACTGAGTTAAAGGTTAGGATTTTCTGATTGTCTGCGAAGATCTGGAACATCAGACACAAGGAATCTCAAACGTTAGATTTCTAAAAAAGGTGGCTTATGAAAGGTCCATTTGGGAAGATCAAGGGTAGTTTTACTTTTTGATGAAGTCATTCTGATCGAGGTAACAAGTGCACAACTTGTGAACCCAAGATGATCGTGACCATTGATCGACACAATTGTTGATCATCTGATCTATCAGACAAGCATGTTGTCCTAGAAGGGATGAGGGTGGAAGAGAATGCCAAGTTAGTTGTCACATCAATGCACCATGTTAGAGGACATGTAATCAAGGGTTGGAGAATCAAATATTTCCATGTAGCAGTCGAGTGTAGGTCCTCAGGAGGATGGTTTCTTATGGTCCCAGAAAGGAGTGTTTTGATGGCTTCGGAAGGGATGGTTCTTGATAGTGTTCGTAAGAAGGTTGTTGGAAGGTTCATTCAGGGAGAAGGTTTTTGATGGGTGATTCCGACAGAGCGATTCTGATAGGATATTAGAGTTCAGAGTTCAGAAAGGTCAATGGACAAGGCAAACCCCATTTCCAATGGAAGTTTTCCAATGAGAAGAGTCTGATTGTGTTCAGATTCTAGATTTCAAAAGGATCTGTGAGAGGGGGAAATTTATCTGTTCCGATGGGAAGAAACCAAAAAGAACATGATTCTGATAGGTTGAAGGTTCGAATTAACATGATGTTACATCAATAAATTAATGTATTTTCCATGAAAATTCTAGTTTTTGAAGGTCTTCATCTTGCAGGGCATTTTTTAGGGCCTAAACAATGTTTTCAGAAAATCAATTTTCACAAAATTGTGTGTACTTCTAGTGCACAAAGTTTATGCTTCTAAAATTAAAGATCTCAAGGAGATATTTCCAATGAGCTATTCTGAGTGAAAAATAGAGCTTGTATGAAGAAGTTACAGCCTAAACAATCAAGGGTAAAATTTAGTACCAAACTTCTTTTAGAGGGCATAACTCCTTGCTCATGAGTCAGTTTGGAGCCTAGGAGCAGTCTATGGAAAGTACATGGATTGTAAAAGTTATCCATGGATCCATATTTGAGTTCTGGGTATCTAGAAATGTGTTGGAAGAGAAAAATGACACTTGTAGCATGTAGGGTTGAAAAAGGGAAAATGATCAAATTGTTTGAAGACCATAACTTTCTGCTCGGAACTCATAATTGGGAAAACGAATAGTTGATGGAAAGGTCTTGAGGAGGAGAATCCATATATTAACACATAAAATTAATTTGAGTAGAAAATTTCGCATTCAACTCAAAAGAACATGACTAGTGGCATTAAAAGGGCAACAAAATTTGTGCATTCTTTTCCAAAATTGTGTGTGTATATATTTTTGTCCAACTGAAATTTATTTGCATGCACATTTTTTGCAGAATTATAGGTTCAGAAAAGTAGTTTGGTTACCATATGAGAACCAAAACAATCGAATATTCCCAAGGATCCTACAGTCATGAAGAGGAATTCAAAGGTATGGATGTCAACATGGGGAATGTTGAGACTGAGTCTAATGGAAGAAGAGACAAGAAAAAGGTTGTAAATACGAGGAGCCTGCAGAGAGAAGTGCATAGTTATAGGGATGATAATGAGAATATTATGAAGTCTGAATAAATACTCTGACACAAAGCAAGAAGCTAGTGCTAGAAAAGTGATGCCATCCAAATCCCATAGAAAAAGGGATAAACATAGGAATGGCAGACAATCGAGGTGTAGGAGTAGGCACCATCATTCCATAGAGAAATCCACTAGGAGAGCTCATGCCAGTTTAGGGCTAGGGAGCAGCCCAAGTGTGTCTCTTGTTAGGAGACAGAGGAGAAGGCTTGAGGGAGACATCTTGCAAGGTGAACTCAGGAAGATCAAGCCACCAAATTTCAATGATGATCATAGGAAGGGATAAGAGGTCGAGGCCTGGATGTTGGAAATGATGAAATATTTCCAACTGTTTGATTAATCCTCAAGGGTAGAAACAAGAATTGTAACCTACCACTTGCAAGAAAAGGAAACCATGTGGTGGGATCAACTTAAGCAAGCCAAGCATCTGGACAAGAAGAGAATCTCATGTAGGCAATTCAAAGGATATTTCCAAGAGAAATATTTTTTTGAGAATTACTATGAGAGGAAGATGAGAGAGTTATTTGATCTCAAAATGTGAAGCATGAAAATGGATGAGTGTGAGAAGAGGTTCTTTGAATCGTTGAAGTATGTGGACTTCATAAAAGATGAAAAAGTCAAAATCCAAATGTTTCTTAGTGGGTTACCCTATTTCTACAGTGACAAGATACAACATGATAACCCCAATACTTTGGAGGAGACCATAAGGAGAGAAAATAATCTCTATGAGCAAAGCAGAGGGAGGCCAGTCTTCCAAAAGACCCTGAATGACAAGATGAAAGGAAAGAGGGATGAAAGGAAAAAATGTTTTAATCCACCCTTTTTGAAGAACAACTCCTAACCAAATCGACAGGGATAGTCAACCCAAAATAAGCACAAGACGATAGATTATTTTGGGAAAAGGACAAGGAAGTAACCTGTAAAACCTTTGGGATGTGATGAGAATCACTTATATAAGGAATTCCCTCACAAAGGTGAAAGAACAAGGACTATACACAACATTCAGGAGGCTGAAACAATGGAAGACATAGGAGGAAGCATGCCAATGATTTATGCAGCCTTAGATAACAAGTAAGAAGAATATCAATCCCCCGTGATTGAAGTGGAAGGTAAGATCAATAATCAACATATAGCAATTTTAATTGATTATGAAGCTAGCCATAGTTACATAAACTCTAACATTATTGAAAGATTCCACTTGCAAAGGAGTAAGCATAAGAAATCTTGGTTAGTTAAGTTAACCACAGGGGCTAAGAGAAAAATCAATGAGTTGGTTAAAGATTTCCCAATAGACATGAATGGACTCGACGCAAAGGTAGATGTGAACGTTATACCTTTGGGTTCATATGATTGTATAATTGGAATGGATTGGTTGGAAAAACACCATGTTTTCCTAGATTGTTACAACAATACAATAACTTGTCTTGATGAGAAAGGACAACAAGGTGAGATTCAAGGAATTCTAAGAGTTGTAAGTGTTAGAGAAATTTCATCCATGGAGCTAAAAAAGAGCTTCAAGAAGGGATGCCAAATTTTTGCAACCCACATGGAAAAGGAAATTAGAGATAAAGTGTCAAGTCTTGAAGACCATCCAGTCTTGAGAGATTTTGAAGATTTTTTTGAGGAAATATCAGGATTTCCACCAAAGAGGGACATTGATTTCTCCATTTATTTGGTGTCAGGAGATACCCCAGTGTCCATGACACCCTACATAATGGGCACACTAGAATTGAAAGAGTTGCAGATGCTGCTAGAATAAATTTTGAAGAAGGGGTATATACGCCCAATTGTGTCACCTTGGGGAGTCCTAGTTATTGTTGTAAAGAAGAAGGATGGGACCTTAAGGTTGTGTATTGATTTTAGACAACTGAATAAAGTCACCATAAAGAACAAATATCCTTTGTCGAGGATTGATGATTTGTTTGACTAGTTGAAAGGTGCAAGAATCTTTTCCAAGATTGATTTGAGATCAGGCTATCATCAAGTGAGGATAAGGGAATAAGATATCATCAAGAAAACATTCAAAACAAGGTATGGGAATCAAAAGTTCATGGTAGGGCCATTTGGACTATAAAATTCCCCAGTTTTTTTCATGTGTCTGATGAATGGAGTGTTCATGGAGTACCCAGACAAGTTTGTAATGTTTTTCTTAGATGATATTCTCATCTACTCTAATTATGATGAGGAGCATGAGAATCATTTAGGAATGGTGCTAATGGTTTTAAGGGATCATAACTTGTATTCCAAGTTAAGTAAGTGCATATTTTATCAAAAAAAGATCAATTACTTGGGGCATATCATTTCAGCAAATGGGATAGCAGTCGATCTTGAGAAGATAGAGGCCATTGGAGGATGTCCAACGCCAAGAAATGTGAAATAGGTCAGATCATTTATGGGTCTTGTCGGTTATTACCGAAGATTCATAAAATGGTTTTCAAAGATTTTAAGCCCAATCATTTCTTTGAAAAAGAAGGGAGTGCAATTTGAATGGACTTCCATGTGTGAAGAAAGTTTTCAACAGTTGAAATATATTTTGACAAGTGCGCCTATATTAAAAATTGTAGATCCAGATGAATACTTTGTGGTGTGCACATATGCATGCAAGGAAGGGCTCAATGGAGTCATCAGTCAAAAAGATCATGTGGTATGCTACGGGTCCTAAAAATTAAAAGAGCACGAGATGAATTATGCTACTCATGATCTAGAATTAACAACCATTGTACATGCATTAAAAATGTGGAGACATTACTTCATTGGGAGGAGATTTGAGCTAAGAACATACCAATGTGGTCTGAAACATTTATTTGGACAACCAAAATTATATTCTAGGAAAACTAGATGGTTGGAATTTCTTAATGAGTATGACTTTGAAATTAAACATATCAAAGGAAAAGAAAATCAGGTGGTTGATTGTAACACCTTGTTTTCCCCCATACTTATAATTATTCCAAGACTTCATGTAATGTGATTATGAAGAATGTAGTTTTGTTTATGATTAATGAAAAACATCTGATAACTGGCTGAGAAGGAAAAATCCTTGAATAATGACCATGATATAACAAGTGGGATCGATAAAACGGGACTAGTGAGGTGGAATGGACAAGTTTCAATGAAGAAAATAGGAAACTTGTTCAACATTCCATCCTACACCTGAAAAATTTGAATGCACCATCTACTAGTGCACTTGAAATGCATAGAGCCACGTGACCAATTATGGAGATCAAGATTAGTGGTTGAAGGAATTATAATTGCTGACAAATTTGGTTCCTGAAGAGACAAGATTCAATTGAAAAACCTAATAGGAGGATATACCTAGATTTCCCCTTTGAATTCAGGAACATGACTGGAGGTTGTGTTTTAAAAAAATCCATGAGAACCCCAAGGAACGAGTAGAAGAATAGACCAAAGGTGGAAAACATCACAGAGAGGCAAGCAAGGGGGTGCAAAAAAAAGTGAGAGCATGGGTTCACAACATAAGGAAGAAAAGGAAAAACAATAGAACATGCTTAAAAATATTACAACAATCTGAGCACTTGAAAACGAGTTCTCACAAAGACCCATACAGAACAGGGTGAGTCATAGACTCACAAAAAATTGGTGTGGTGAGGAAGAGAGACTCTCACACACATTTTTGAACAACATAATAGTTGGGAATTTTTCCTTGAGGAAAACAAGAAGATTGCCCAAGAAATAATGGCCATCGTGGAGCAGAGAAGACCTAAATCTAGACAGGAGCCATAGAGGACCGTGACTTGGACCGACACTAGTAAGGGGAGGTCGTTGAGGGACTATGTAGCAGAGAAGGGACTGCCTTATACAGAGGAAATCCAGTTGGGAAGGTGCCTGATAAACCCGTAGAGGTCTTGAGCTTAGTGGAAAGGGGAAAAATTCTATTGTTTCCAGTGGAGTGAAGGACATTAACCTTCTTGGACCATTTTTGGATCTACAAAACCAACTGAATCGGTCCCCTTGTGGTATCATGGCTTGGCACTAGAGTGGAATGTTGTAGAAAGGAAAAATATATCACAACCTATGGTTGGGAGGAACAACTTCCTCTCTTAGTCAGTTGGTTGGTTTAACCTTTCACTAAACATATAAGTGTTTTTAGTTTGCTATGTATAATTTATGTTTAGTGATGAAGGTGTATTATTTATTTCTTAAATGATAATTCAAATGAAGGAATTGATTGAATTTCTAAGTAAAATGAATTATATATGATTGTTTTCACAGTTACATGGTAATAGTGAATAACCAAATGAGTAGTATAAATATAGGGTGTATCCCAGTGAAAACTGTAATATTTTGAAATGGAAAGCTTGCAAGAAATAAATATTCATTGGGATAGTGGTAACAAGAGATCCCTTGTGTCTGTGAAGGTCTATGTGTATATTTGGGGAGCTATAAGCCCGATAAAAATCTCCTGCCTTAAAATGGAAAGCTTGCATGATACAAATCTTCAATTAGGTTTGAAGTGAGAATGCCTTAGCCAGTTTAGAGTAGAACCTAAAGCTCGAGGGATTCTGGAAGAACCTTACCGAATGAGCCTGAAGAGAGCCATGAATGGTTAAGTCCTTATTCAGACTGTTATTATGAAGAAAAATTATAATTTGAGTTGGGAGGATGCACAATTGTTGATTTGACATAGCAAGAGGATCCTGACCGTTGGTTGGAAAATAAGACCATCAGAGTGATCGGGTGTAATATTGAAAAGGGACTCCGATGAGGAGGAATCCAAGTCAATGAGAGTCGTTGATCTATCGGAGGGTGGGACGGTGAATCTTGGACCATCGGTGACTAGTGGGAGAGGTGTAAGTCTGTCGGAGGATAGGAAGTCGGAGGCCTGAAAGATGGTTTGGAGGAGAGTCCAACGATGAGGGAGTCTAAGGACCATAGATCTATTGGTAGGTGCTATGATGGATTGTGATCGTTGGATCGAAGGCTATTTGTTCCTAGGAAGAATATTAGAGTCTATAATCATCGTGCGATTATGAGACTCTGACTGAACCGTAACTGTCGAATGGGACTATTCAGGTATTGTTGGATCCATCGGAGTGTCCCATCGGATTAGAAATGGTCAGAAGGAGTTGCGTTCAGGAAGGGCTCCGAGAGAGAACATGAGTTGTAGATCGATGAGAGGGTGGGTGATGTAATCTTGAATGTAGATTTTTCATGGGTCCCACTTGTTTTCTGAACAGGTAGTTGAAGAGACGAGTGATAGTCATTGAGTGATTAAGGGAGCCGATAGGATAAAAGATGTTGGTTTCCAATTCCAAGGTTCGTTAGATCCGTCGGGATGACCCGTCAGAGAGGAATCGTCAGAGTGGGATCACATTTCTTGTGACCTACCGTTCCAATAAGTGAGGGTATGAATCACTGCCAATCATTGATTTTTCGGTGAGGAGTGATTCTAGTCATATGATTGGGGACGCTCAGGTCCCTGGTTGTTAAAAATGATATTCTGAGAGGAATTTTGTTGATAGTTGAAGGTCATACGAGAAGATACTCAGGGTAAATCCAATTGTTTCTTTAAGGGGAGGGGAAACAATAGAACATCCCACTAGCCTAATAAGGAATAGGGGATCAGGTGTGTTACATAGTGGTATTAGAGCGGTGTTCAAAGTCTAGGCTTGAATGGGTCAACAAGACCGCTTGACTTTTTGAGAAAGCTTTTTATTTTTCCTAGAATGCATATTTAAAATGTTGTTGATGAAATTGATAATAATGGTTTGTTGTTTCAACACATAGAACATACTGAAAGGAAAGTAGAGGTGAATGGTGCAGTGTAGCATGGAAGACACCTCACACCTCAGAGATGATTAATCTGATGGTCAGAGGGCCAGAGAAACCCCTCCAGATATGGTAGCCACTGTCAGAAGTTCAAAAGCATATAATGAGAGGCTCATGAGAGATCAGGTTGAGCAAGAAAAATTGAATGCAATGCTACTGCATAGTTTGCCATAAATTTAGAAGCATTTACAGTAAGGTCCAACCACTAGTAATGCATAGTTGTATAAATCAGAGAGATTGAAAACCCTTTCGGATGCCCAAAAGCATGGATTATCCCATAGCAATGTAGGAAAGAGTTCTTCCAAGAAGAGGCAATGGGATGCATGGAAAAGTAGATCTAGTGAGAACATTTCCACAGAGTCATCTAGTAGGAAGACTGCTTTCGAGGAACTGTCCAATAGTGACATTGGATCGAGTGTTCTCAGGAAGAAGAGAAAGAAAAACTCACATAGTTCTCTAACTAAAGAATTCAAGAAGGCTAAAAACCACCTGGCTTTGATGGAGAAATCAAGAAAGGAGAAGAAGATGAGGTTTGGTTGTTGTGAATGAAGAAGTATTTTCGGGTACATAACTACTCGAAAAATTCAAAGGAAAAGATTTCCATCTTCAATTTGAATGGAGGAGCCTCCATATGGTGGGAGGACCTCAAAGAAGTCAAAGGATTGAAAGAGAGTAAATTGACCTAGAATCAATTCGAAAAGTGTTTCATGAAGGCTTACCTATTGGAGAAGTACTTTGATGGGAAGATCAAAGAGTTCCATGAACATAAGTTGGGGCAGCTTACCATGGACACCTATTCTAAGCTATGTTTAGAGTTGTATAGGTATGTTCCTTACCTCAAGGATGAAAAATACAAGAAACACCATTTCCTTAGTGGGTTACCATAGTCCTATCAGGACATAATTGAATTTGATGAGACTCAGACAATGGAGGATACCATTAGGAAGGCCAAGTGTTTTTATGATCAGTCTAAGCATAAACATGAGCCTTCTATGGAGTGGAAAAGAAAGTAAAAAAGAGGATTTAAGAAGAAAGGATTCAAATCATCCCCATATAAGAATCCAAAGAAGGGTGCCCAGTTCAGTCAACCGAGCAGAAGTGTGCATCAACAGAAATTTCCATCTCAAAGTGGAAATGATCCAATAGAGAAGGAAAGAGAAAGAGTATAAGAGCCAAATAAAGGACCTCTATAGTGTTGGGGTTTCATACCACCACATCTATTAAGATATTTTCCTCACATGCAACATGAAAGAAAAATAGTCTATCATGTCCAAGAGGATACCATGGTCAATGATGTGCCCAAAAGTGTGCCCATGATATATGCAGTTGTTGAAAATCAACAAGCATACCACCAATATTATGTAGTGGAGCTGGAAGGTATAATCGCCAAGCAACCGTCTCTATTTTAATTGAACCTAGATCTAACCTTAATTATATATCACCTTAGGTTGTTGAAGCATGTTCCTTACAGAGAAATAAACATGCAAAGGCATGGTTGGTTCAATTAGCCATAGGGACTAAGGGAAAAGTGGCAGAGGTGATAGAGGATTGTCCATTTGGAATGAGTGGATTGCATACTCAAGCAACCTTGAATATCCTATCTCTAGGATCATATGGTGTTCTTATAGGCATGGACTGGTTAGTGATTCACAAAACAAAATTGAATTGTTATGATAAGACCTTAGAGTGGGAAGATGTTGAAAGAAACACGAGGGTGTTGCAAGGAATTCAGAAGCCAGTTTCAGTTAGACAAATATCAACACTACATCTCAAGAAATTTAGTCGGAAAGGGTGTCCCTTGTATGCGATACAAGTTTTCAATGCAACATAAAGTAAGGAACTGAAGGTGGAAGATCACCCAGTGTTGTGGGAGTTTAATGATGTATTTCCAGAGGAGGTACCTGGAATTCCTCCTAAGAGAGATCTTGATTTTTCAATATATATTGTGCCTAGAGAAGCACCAACATCAAAAGTAACTTATAGGATGAGCACACTAGAATTGGTCGAGCTGAAAGTACAACTAAAAGAAAAGTTGGGCAAAGGGTACATTAGTCTGAGTGTGTCCCCATGGGGAACACCAAATTTTTTTGTAAAGAAAAAGGATGGTACATTGTGCTTGGGTATTGAATACATACAATTAAACAAGATGACCATAACAACTAAAGTATCCCTTTCCCAGGATCCATGATCTTTTTTATCATATCAAAGGAGCTACAATTTTCGTGAAGATTGATTTGAGATCTTAATATCATCAAGTTAGGATTAAGGATGAAGACATCCATAAGACAACCTTTAGAATGAGGTATGGTATGGACAATATGAGTTTGTGGTAGTGCCATTTGGGCTTACCAATGCACCAACTACCTTCATGTGTTTGATGAATAGTGTTCTCAACAAGTACATGGACACGTTTGTGTTAGTGTTTGTTGATGACATTTTGGTGTACTCCAAGGCTAAGGAAGAGCACGAAGAGCATCTCAAGATGGTGCTACAGGTGCTAAGAAATCACCACTTATATGCTAAGTTCAACAAATGTGACTTCTTCCAAAAGAAAATCCAAATTTAGTTATATTATTGTATATATAGAACTTAAAAAGTTGATATTTTTTAAACCTAGTAATAAAATGATTTAGTTATAATATTGTATATATAGAACTTGAGAAGTTGATATTTTTTAAACCCAGTGACAAAATGATGTGGCCTTCTTGTAAATGGTCAAATGTTTATGTACTAAAGTTAAATCATAATTTTTTATACTTCATACAAATAATTTTTTATTTATATTGGTTTATGATATAACTTCAGCCTATTATTTGCTTTCTTCTTATATTTTTGGAAGAGTGAGAACTTTTTATAACAGGAGAAGAGAAAATTATTTAGGAATATAAAAATAACATTATCTGTTAAAAATTCGTCAATATTATATAAAAAATGAACCCATAAATCATTACGAAAATGACAAAAGTGCAACATTTCTTTTCCTTAATATTTTGTGCCATGTACCCTCCCTAAGATACATTCAAGATTACAAAATTTAATTTAATTATAACTTTCTTAGAACTCTGAACATTCAATTTGATTATAACTTAACAAAAGTGCAACATTTCTTTTCCTTAATATTTTGTGCCATGTACCCTCCCTCCCTCCGATTTCTTGAACATTCAAGATTACAAAACTTAATTTAATTATAACTTTCTTAGAAATCTGAACATTCAATTTAATTATAACTTACCATTCTTGAACATTCAAGAATACAAAATTACATTCAAGATTACACAATTTAATTTAATTTAATTATAACTTTCTTAGAAATCCGAACATTCAATTTAATTATAACTTTCTTACCATTCTGAACATTCAAGACTGCAAAATTGTTAAAAGTTTTGTTAAAAAAAATAGGAAATTGTTAAAAGTTTTGTTTTAATTGTTTTGTTGATTTTAAAAAATACCAAAAAAGTGTTTCATATAATGTACAAAATTGTTAAAAGTTTTTTTTAATTGTTTTGTTGATTTTAAAAAAGTGTTTGATATAATTTTCTAAATTAAAAAAGATTTTTTTAATTCTTTTGTTGATTTTAAAAAAGTGTTTGATATAATTTTCTAAATTAAAAAAGATTTTTTTAATTCTTTTGTTGATTTTAAAAAAGTGTTTGATATAATTTTTTTAAATAAAAAAGTTTTTTTTAATTGTTTTGTTGATTAAAAACAATTGTCTCATATAATTTCCTAGACTAATCTTTGAAATAAATTAGAAATTATCTTAAAATGTATAAAATTATTAAAAGTTTTATTTATTTATTTTTATTGTTTTGTTGGTTTTAAAAAAGTGTTTGATACAATCTTCAAAACTAATCTTTGAAATAAATTAGAAGTTCAAAGTTATCTTAAAATGTATAAAATTGTTAAAAGTTTTATTTATTTATTTTTATTGTTTTGTTGATTTAAAAAAAGTGTTTGATACAATTTTCAAAATTAATCTTTGAAATAAATTAGAAGTTCGCTTCCCATTGAAAGCTAAAATCTAAATAAAGGGTGTAAACTCATTATAATTTTGAAAATAATTATAAATCAAGTGACTTTTGGCTTTGGTATCATAGAGCTAAATAAAAGGTGTAAAATTCATTACTATCTTGAAAATGATTATAAATCAAGTGACCTTTGACGTTGGGATAAGAAGAAACTCTTTTTTGAGACTTTAATCACTCGTATTATTTTATATGGTTGCAAAATTTAGAGATATAACATCTATAGAGAATCATGGAGAAAAATAAAGGAGAAAAATTAAACACAATACACCCTATCCTATCTTCCTCATAGAAGTAAGTATTTTCCTTAAAGAGCATATATATGACCATGTACTTAATGTACACCAACAAAATACAAAAAATATGTTGAGCTTTTGGCTAAATCATTTGAGAATTGAGTAAAATAAATATATTATTAAAAAATAGTATTACATCAAAATTTAAGGAGAAATTGTGGTGAAACAAAGAATTAGAGGATAAGAGAAAATTAAGAATATTGTAAGGAAGTGATCAACCCTAATCTAGAATATCAAAGTATCTCTCTATTTTAACCAACATAAAGAAGACAATTAACATTGCTAAAATAAGAATCCATGGTGAAACAATGCATTGGACAATTCCTAAAACATCGTGGGTCAATAGAATTTGTCATCTTTGTGACACTGAGAGGGTTGAAGATGAAAAACAATTTGTCTTTGAATGTCCTATGTACACCCACATTAATTCTCGATTTCAAAATATTTATTACAAAAATGACCTTCCTAACCATTGTTTTTTAATAGAAACCAGAGAAAAATTATATTAAAAGAGTTGCGAATAATCGCAGGAGAAGCACAAAAGTTGTGTTGCAGGAGCTGTAAATACAAAATTCACCCCCCTATAAGCTCCCAGTAGGAAGTGGTGAGCGGGGGCAATACTTTCTGCTATGCTAAAGTCGACCTGAGCTTCTACAGTGAAGATCAAACAGTAAGAACCTAGTAAAAAAACTATGAAACATAGCATACACTTAAAGATTGTTTTGGTTCAATGCTGGGGGTTCTTCTTCTGTTGAAGGCCACAAATTTAGATCCAGTCGCAGTCGAGGTCCTGGAGAGGAAGCTTCATCGGATATGGTTGTAGTAAAATATGGGGAGGTCGAAGGCAAAACAAGTCCAACAACAAACTGAAGAGATTCTATCTACTGCCTTAGCGCCTCACATTCATCCTTGGTCTGTTGTTGCTCTCCCCAATGCTGGATAATGATTTATGTTATGGATAAGACTTGAGCTAAAAGGGATCTGAGTTGAATTTGTAGGTTTTTCACCGTGTTAATCAACACCTCGCGCTCTTCCATTGAGATGGCGCACTGGTTTTCTGGGCTCCTTCTCATTTTGTTGGTTTTACTTTCATTGTCTGTCTGTATTATGTGAGAGCTTGTATCTATGTTTGAAGGAGGAATAGAATCCACTCTGTTTTGTGGAGTATGGAATAGGCCTAAGAAATGAGCCATATGCTCGCTGATATGTTCCATCACCTTCGCTAGATTCAAAGGACAATTATGATTTCCCATTTTTGGATGAACACACGACATGCATCCATACCCTCTATTGATCCTGGTACCGCTCACATTACCGTAATTCAATGCATAGTACGTCCATGGAGTCATTTTGAGCGAGTTCCTCCCACTCCAGGTCTTTTTGCCACGATCTAGAGCAACCAGAAGAATGTTGAAGTGACCTCCCAAGTCAGGGGAGATGGATAAATTGTGCAGAGTGACATGCGCTAAGGTGAGGGAAAGAGCATCAAGGTGGCGAGAGGTGAGTTGAAGCAGCTTGTAGGCCCGGATGCATGTGCTCAGTGTGCAAAGTGACGGAATCAAGGGAGAGGTGTTATAACGAGAAGAGTTCACGACCCAGGTGAGATTAAGGGATCAAAGGGAAAAAGGTTTTAAGCCACCCTTTTTCAAGTAAAACTCCCAGTAAATTGGTAGGGACAATCAACCCAAAATAAGCACAAGATGACAGATTCTTTTGGGAAAATCCCAAGGCAGTAGCCTGTAAAATGTTGGGGATGTGATAAGAATCACTTATATAGAGAATTCCCTCATAAAGGAGAAAGAACGAGGACTGTACACAACATTCAGGAGGCTGAAACAATGGAATACATGGGAGAAAGCGTGCCAAGGATTTATGCAGCCTTGGACAACATGTAAGAAGAATACCAATCCCCCATGATTGAAGTGGAAGGTAAGATCAATAATCCAAATTTAATTGATTTTGGAGCTAGCGATAGTTACATAAGTTCTAATATTATTCAAAGATTCCACTTGCAGAGGAGTAAGCATAAGAAATCTTGGTTATTTCAGTTAGCCACATGGGCTACGAGAAAAATCAATGAGTTGGTTAAAGATTTCCCAATAGACATGAATGAACTCAACACAAATGTAGATGTGAACATTATACCTTTGGGTTCATATGATCATCTAATTGGAATGAATTGGTTGGAAAAACACCATGTTGTCTCAAATTGTTACAACAAGACAATAACTTGTCTTGATGAGAAAGGACAACAAGGTGAGATTAAGGGAATTATGAGATTTGTAACTGTTAGGTAAATTTCAACCATGGAGATGAAAAGGAGCTTCAGGAAGGGATGTCAAATTTTTGTATCCCACTTGGAAGAGGCAACTAGACATAAAGTGGCAAGTCTTGAAGACCATCCAGTATTGAGAGATTTTGAAGATGTTTTTGAGGAAATCCATGGATTCACACCAAAGAGGGACATTGATTTATCCATTTATTTCGTGCCAACAGCTGCCCCAATGTCCATGACACCCTATATAATGGGCACACCAAAATTGAAAAAGTTGCATATGCAATGAGAAGAACTTTTGAAGAAGGGGTATATACGCCCAAGTGTGTCACATTGGGGATCCCTAGTTATTTTTGTAAAGAAGAAGGATGGGACCTTAAGGGTGTGTATTTATTTCAGACAACTAAATAAGGTCACCATCAAGGAAAAATATCCTTTGATGAGGATATATGATTTGTTTGACCAGTTGAAAGGTGAAAGAATATTTTCCAAGATTGACTTGAGATCGGGCTATCATCAAGTGAGGATAAGGAAGGAAGATATCATCAAGACAAAATTCAGAAAAAGGTATGGGAATTACAAGTTCTTGGTAGTGCCATTTGGACTATCAAATGCCCCAGTCCTTTTCATGTGTCTGATGAATGGAGTGTTTAGGGAGTACCTGGGCAAGTTTGATTTTTTTTTCTTAGATGATATTCTCATCTACTCTAAGTATGCGGAGGAGCATGAGAATCATTTAAGAATGGTGCTAATGGTTTTAAGGGATCATAAATTGTATGCCAATTTAAGTAAGTGCATATTTTATCAAAAAAAGATCCATTACTTGGGGCATATCATTTCAACAGATGGGATAACAGTTGATCCCTAGAAGATATAGGCCATTGGAGGATGTCAGATCATTTATGGTTCTTGTCAGTTATTATCGAATATTCATAAAATGGTTTTCGAAGGTTGCAAGGCTAATCACTTTTTTTCAAAAGAAGGGAGTGCAATTTGAATGGACTTCCATGTGTGAAGAAAGTTTTCAGCAGTTGAAATATATTTTGACAAGTGCACCTATATTAAAAATTGTAGATCTAGATGAATACTTTGTAGTGTGAACAAATGCATGCAAGGAAGGACTCAGTGGAGTCCTCAGTAAAAAATATCACGTGGTATGATACGAGTCTTAGAAATTAAAAGAGCACGAGAGAAATTATGCTACTCACGATCTAGAATTAGCAGCCATTGTATATGCATTAACAATGTGGATACATTACCTCATGGGGAGGAGATTTGAGCTAAGAAATTACCAATGTGGTCTAAAACATTTATTTGGACAACCAACATTAAATTCTAGGAAAACTAGATCACTGGAATTTCTTAGTGAGTATGACTTTGAAATTAAACATTTTAAAGGAAAAAAAAATCAAGGTTTTTATTGTAACACCCTGTTTTCCCCCATACCTTTAATAATTCCAATACTTCATGTAATGTGATTATGAAGAATGTAATTATATTTATGATTAATTAAAAACATCAGACAACTGACTGAGAAGGAAAAAACCTTGAGTGTTGGCCATGATAACATAAGTTTCAATGAGGAAAATAGGAATATTGTTCAACATTCCATCCTACACCTGAAAAATTGAATGTACCATCTACCAATGTACCTGAACTGAATAGATCCATGAGAAAAGTTATGGAGATAAGGATTAGTAGTTGAAGCAATTATAATTAATGGCAAATATGGTGCCTAAAGAGGTAAGAGTCAATTGCAAAACCTAATAGGAGGATGTACCTAGATTTCCCCTTCGAATTTGAGAGCATGACTGCAAGTTGTATTTGAAAACAAGCCATGAGTACCCCAAGGAATGAGTGGACGAAGAGACTAAAGGTGGAATACATCACATAAAGACAATTAAGGGGGCACAAAAAAAAGGGAGAGCAGGGGTTCGCAACAAAAGGAAGACAAGGGAAAACAAGAGAATGTGATTAAAAATATTACAACAGTCTAAGCACCTGAAAATGGGTTCTCACAAAGGCCCATATAGAACAGGGTGAGTCATAGAGTCACAAACATTTGGTGTTGTGAGGAAGAGAGACTATCACACACAATTTTGAACAATATAATAGTTGGGAAGTTTTCCTTGAGGAAAACAAGAAGATTACCCAAGAAATAATGGCCACCCTGGAGCAGAGAAGACCTAGATCCGAACTGGAGCCATATAGGACCATGGCTTGGTGCTTAATGGAAATAGATTGACACTGGTAAGGGGAGGTCGCCAAGGGACTGTGTATCAGATAATGGACTCCCTTATGTAGAGGAAATCCAGTTGGGAAGGTTCTCGATAAACATGTAGAAGTCTTGAACTCAGTGGAAAGGAGAAAACTTCTATTGTTTCCAGTGGAGTGAAGGAGAGTAACCTTTCTGGACCATTTTGGATATGAAAAACCAATTGAATTGGTCCCCTTGTGGTATCATGGCTTGGCACTAGGGTGGCATGTTGTAGAAATGTGTATTGTAGCACAACCTATGGTTTGGAGGAAAGGCTTCCTCTCTTAGTCAGTTGGTTGGTTTAACCTTTCACTGAGCATATAAGTGTTTTTAATTTTCTATTTCTAATTTATGTTTAGTGATGGAGGTGTATTGTTTATTGCTTAAATGATAAATATGATCAAATGAAGGAATTGGTTGAATTCCTGAGTAAAATGGATTATGTATGATTGTTTTCACAGTTACATGGTAATAATGAATAGCCAAATGAGGAATATAAATATAGGGTGTATCCCAGTGAAAACTGCAATATTTTGAAATGGAAAGCTTACAAGATATAAATATTGAGTGGGAGAGTGGTAACATGAGACCCCTTGTGTCTAGGAAGGTATATGTGTAGATTTGGGGAGCTTTAAGCCCAATAAAAACCTACTGGCTTGAAATGGAAAGATTGCATGATACAATTCTTCAATCAGGTTTGAAGTGAGAATGCCTTAGCTAGTTTAGAGCAGAAGCTAGAGCTCAAGGGATTCTAGAAGAACCTTACCGAATAAGCCCGAAGGGAGCCCTGAATGGTTAAGTCATGATTCAATCTATTATTTTTAAGAAAACCCCTAATTTGAGCCGAGAGGATGCATAGCCATTGATTTGACATATCAAGAGGATCCTGACCGTTGGTTGGAAAATAATACGATCAGAGTGACCGAGTGTAATATTTCAAAGGGACTCCAATTATGATGACTTCGAGTCAACGAGATTAGTTGATCTATCGAAGGGAGGGACGATGAATCCTAGACCATTGATGACCAGTGGGAGAGGTGTAAATATGTCAAAGGATAGGCAGTCAGAGGCCTGAAAGATGGTTTGGAGGAGAGCTCGATGATAAGGGAGTTTAAGGATTGTAGATCTATTGGAAGGTGCTTTGATGGATTGTGACCATTAGATCGAAGGCGATCTATTCTGAGGAAGAATATTAGAGTTTATAATCATCGTGTGGTTATGAGACTATAATTGAACTGTAACCATCAGATGGGACTATTCAAGGATTGTTGCATCCATCAGAGTGTCCCATCATAGGAGTAGAGGTCAGAAGGAATTGTGTTCACGAGTGGTCGAGTTCCAATGGGGAATGGCTTCGAGAGAGAATGTGAGCCATAGATCGGTGAGTGGGTGGGTGATGTAATCTCGACCACATATTTTTCATGGGTCCCAGTTGTTCTCTCAACGGGTAGTTGGAGAGATGAGTGATAACTGTTTAGTGATTATGGGAGCCGACGAGATCAAAACCGTTGGTTTCTAATTCTAAGGACCATTGGATCCATCGGGATGACCTGTCAGAGAGGAACCATTAGAGTGGGATGACATGTCTTGTGACCTACCGTTATGATGAATGAGGGCCTGAGTCACTTCCAATCATTGATTTTGCAGTGATAATTGATTCCATTAATCTGATTGGGGAGGCTCAGGTGCCTGGTTGTTAAAAATGACATTCTAAGAGGGATTTCGTTGATAGTTGAAGGTCATATGAGAATATAATCAGGGTAAATCCAAGTGTTTATTTAAGGAGAGGGAGAAAGATAGAACATCCTACTAACCTAATAAGGAATAGGGTGTGTTACAGAGTGGTATTAGAGTAATGTTCAAAGCCTAGGATTGAATGGGTCAACAAGAGTGCTTGATTGTTTCAGAAAACTTTTAATTTTTTCCATAATGCATATTTAAATGTTGTTGATGAAATGGATAATAATGGTTTTTTGTTTCAACACATAGGACACACTTAAAGGAAGGTAGAGATGAATAGTGTTGCGTAGCATGGAAGACACCTCACACCTCGAAGATGATGAATCTGATGGTCGAAGGACTAGAGAAACCCCTCCATATCTGGTAGCCACTGTCAGAAGTTTGAAAGAAGATAATGAGAGGCTCATGAGAGCTCAGGTTGAGTAGGAAAAACTGAATGCAGTGCTACTACAGATTTTGTCATAAATTTATAAGCATTTGCAGCAAGTTCCAACCACTAGCAATGAATATTTGTAGAAATCGGGGATATTGAAAACCCCTTCAGATGCCCAAAAGCATGGATTATCCCATAGCAATGTAGGAAAGAGTTCTTCCAAGAAGAGTCATTGGTATGCAAGGAAAAGTATATCTAGTGGAAACATTTCCACAGAGTCATCCAATAGGAAGATTACTTCCGATGAACTTTCCAATAGTGACACTAGATCGAGTGTTCTCGAGAAGAAGAGAGAGAGACACTCACATAGTTCTCTAACTGAATAATTCAAGAAGGCTAAAAAACACCTGCCTTTGATGGAGAAATCAAGAAAGGAGAAGAAGATGAGGTTTGGTTGTTGGGGATGAAGAAGTATTTTCTCATACATAACTACTCCGAAAATTCAAAGGCAAATATTTCCATCCTCAATTTGAATGGAGGATCCTCCATATGGTGAGAGGACATCAAAGAAGTCAAAGGATTGAAAGAGAGTAAATTGACCTAGAATCAATTCAAAAAGTATTTTAGGAAGGCTTACCTATTGGATAAGTACTTTGATGGGAAGATCAAAGAGTTCCATGAACATAAGTTGGGGAAGATTACCATGGACACCTATGCTAAGAGATGTTTAGATTTGTTGAGGTATGTTCCTTACTTCAAGGATTAAAAACATAGGAGACAACATTTCCTCAATGGGCTACCACAGTCCTATTAGGACATAATTGAATTTGATGAGCCTAAAAAAATGGAGGATAACAATAGGAAGGCCAAGTGTCGTTATGATCAGTCTAAGAAAAAGAAGGATCATTCTAGGGAGTGGAAAAGAAAGGACAAAAGAAGATTTCATAAGAAAGGATTCAAATCATCCCCATATAAGAATCCAAAGAAGGGTTCCCAGTTTAATCAGCCGAGAAGAAGTGTGCATAAACATAACTTTCCATCTGAAAGTGGAAATGAGTTAGAAGAGAAGGAAAGAGAAAGATCAGAGGAGCCAAAGAAAGGAACTCTATAGTGTTGGGGTTGCAGAGAGGCACATCTATTAAGATTTTTTCCTCACGTGCAACATGAAAGAAAAATGGTCTATAATGTACAAGAGGATAATATGGTCAATGATGTGGCCAAAAGTGTGCCCATGATATATGCAGTTCTTGAAAATCAACAAGAATACGACCAAGATTTTGCAGTGGATCTGGAAGGTATAATTTCCAAGCAATCATCTCTATTTTAATTCACCCTGGATCTAACCTTAGTTATATCTCACCTTAGGTTGTTGAAGCATGTGCCTTACAGATAAATAAACATGAAAAGGTATGGTTGGTTTAGTTATCCAAAGGGACTAAGAGAAAAGTGGCAGAGGTGATATAGAATTTTCCATTTGGAATGAGTGGACTTCATACTCAAGCAACCTTAAATATCCTATCTCTAGGATCAATTGATGTTCTGCTAGGCATGAATTGGTTATCGGTTCACAAAGAAAAATTGAACTATTATGATAAGACCTTAGAGTGTGAAGATGATTAAATTAACACGAGGGTGTTGCAAGGCATTCATAATCCAGTTTCAATTAGACAAATATCAACACTACAACTCAATAAATTCAGTCGGAAAGGGTGTCCCTTGTATGCAATATAAGTGTTCAATGCAATAGAAAGTAAGGAACTGAAGGTTGAACATCACCTAGTGTTGTGGGAATTTAAGGATGTATTTCTAGAGGAGGTATACTTGGGATTCCTCCTAAGATAGATCTTGTTTTTTTGATATATATTGTTCCTAGAACAGTACCAACATCAAAAGTACTCTATAGGATGAGAACACTAGAATTGGTGGAGCTGAAAGTACAATTGAAATAAAATTTGGACAAAGGGTACATTAGGTCAAGTGTGTCCCCATGGGGAGCACCAAATTTTTTTGTAAATAAAAAGGATGGTACATTGCACTTGTGTATTGACAATAGAAAATTAAACAAGATGGCCATAACAACTAAAGTATCCCTTTCCCAAGATTGATGATCTTTTCGATCATATCAGAGGAGCTACAATTTTCTTGAATATTGATTTGAGATCTAAATATCTTCAAGTTAGGATTAAGGATGAAGACATCCATAAGACAACCTTTAGAATGAGTTATGGACACTATGATTTTGTGGTATATCCATTTGGGCTTACCAATGCACCAACTACCTTCATGTGTTTGATGAACAATGTTCTCAACAAGTACCTAGACATGTTTGTATTGGTGTTTGTTGATGACATTCTGGTGTACCAAGACTAAGGAAGAGCACGAAGAGCATCTCGGGATGGTGCTATAGGTGTTGATAGATCACCAATTGTATGTTAAGTTCAACACATGTAACTTATTTCAGAAGGAAATACAATATTTAGGCCACACCATCTCAACAAAAGGAGTTGCAGTAGATCTCAAAAATATCAAGGCAATTATGGATTGTCCTACCCCTCGAAATGTGACAGAGATTAGATTGTTTGTGGGGTTAGTTGGGTATTATAGAAGGTTTATAAAGGTATTCTCCAAGATTTTTCATCCCATCACTTCATTACAGAGGAAAGGAAAGAAATTTGTATGGTCAATAGAGTGTGAAGCCAACTTTCAACAACTGAAGAATCTTTTGATTAATGCCCATGTTTTGAAGATTGTAGACCCTAAAAAGGATTTCTTTGTATGTAATGATGCTTGCAAAGAAGGACTTGGTGGATTTCTTATGTAGGAGGGACAAGTGATCAATTGTGAGTCACGAAGGTAAATGAGCATGAGCAACGATATGTCACCCACAATATGGAGCTTGCAACGATTGTGCATGCATTGAAGATGTGGAGACATTACTTGATCGAAAGAAGGTTTGTCCTAATGACATACCATTGTAGTTTAAAGTATTTGTTTCACCAGCCACAATTGAATGATAGATAGGCCAAGTGGATGGCGTTGATTAGCAAGTTTGATTTTGAGGTCAAACATATCAAAGGAAAAGAAAACAAATTGGAAGATGCACTTAGTTGGAATGTGCAACATACTATACACTTAGCCACAACAAGTGTAGGAGATTATAACATCAAGCAAATAATTAGAACCCTCTTACAAGAATATGAGCTTTTCAATCAAGTAACAGAGGGAATGCGGCAAGAACCCAGAGAGAAAAATTATGAGGAATATCAATTTACGGTTGATAAATTGTTGTTATACAACAACATGTTGTATGTGCCCAACTCAATGGAGTTGAGGCATTTGATTTTGGATCAATTTCATAGGAAATCTTATGTGGGTCATCCTGGTTATCAGAAAATGATAACAACAGTAAGGAAATTGTATTACTAGCCAAGAATGAAGTAAGACATTGTTGAATATATTGGCAAGTGGTTGGAGTGTCAACAGGTGTAGGTTAAACACAAATATATTGCGGGACTATTTCAGCCATTGCAAATTCTAGAATAGAAATGGGAGACAATCTCCATGGATTTCATCATTGGTTTTCCAAGGACAATTAGGAAACATGATGCAATCATGGTAGTAGTGGATAAGTTGAGAAAGACAACTCACTTTATTCCCATCAAGTATACCTTTAAGGTTTTGGATGTTGCTAACATTTTTATGAAGGAAATTTTTAGATTGCATGGCTTACCCAAGACCATAATGTTAGACATATATGCGAAGTTTACTTCAAACTTTTGGAAAGGTTTATTTGTAGGTTTGGGAACACAGTTAATGTTTAGCATGCCCTACCATCCTCAAATTGATGCACAAACCAAAAGGGTGAATGCAATATTGGAATACATGTTGAGCATGCATGTTATGTATCAACTCAAGCAATGGGAATAATATCTACCTCTGGTAGAGTTTTCCTACAACAATGGTTATCATGAATCATTGAAGATGCGCCCCTTTGAGGTTATGTATGGAAGATGGTGAAAATTTCCAATTAGTTGGGACAATCTAGTGGACAAGATCACACTTGGACTATAACTAGTGAAGGAAATGGAGCATACAATGATCAAGATAAGGAAGAATTTGAAAGTAGCCCAGGATAGTCAAAAGAGCTATGCAAACAAGAAAATAACTCATAAAGAGTTCAAGGTGGGATATCATGTGTATGTCAGAGTGAAACATAAGAGTATCTCTCTAGGGATGGGGATGTGTGCTAAGTTATCACCCCACTATTGTGGATAGTTTGAAGTCCTAGAAAGAGTGGGGGCAGTAGAATATAGACTTGCCTTGCCACCTATTGTTAGAGATCACAATGTGTTCCATGTATCTTTATTAAAGAAATGTGTTCATGATTCTAATCATGTTATTGGTTGGACTATGATACATGAGGAACCAAAGGGAGAATTCCATCCCAAACCTCAATGCATCCTGGACAGGAGAGAAACACTTCTCCAGAACCGAGCCATCATGTAGGTCAAGGTGAAATGGAAGCAATTTGGAGTAGATGAGGCTACTTGGGAACTGAAAGATTCCATGAGGGTGGAATACCCATTATTTTCTATATAATTTGTATATTTATGGTGTTTTAAACATCAAGGTCAATTCATATTTAAGAGGGAGGGGAATGTAACACCCTATTTTCCCCCATACTTGTAATTATTCTAAGACTTCATGTAATGTGATTATGAATCATGTAATTATGTTTATGATTAATGAAAAACATCATAAAACTGAATAAGAAGGAAAAATCCTTGATTATTGGCCACGATATCACAAGTGGGATTGGTAAAGCAGGAATAGTGAGGTGGAATGGAAAAGTTTCAATGAAGAAAATAAGAATCTTGTTTAGCATTCCAACCTACACCTGCAAAATTGAATGCATCATCTTCCAATGTACCTGAACTGCATAGAGCCATGTGACCAATTATGGAGATCAGGTTTGGTGGTTGAAGCAATTATAACTACTGAAAAATTTGGTGTATGAAGAGGCAAGAGTCAACTAAAAAACCTGACATGAGGATGTACCTAGATTTACCCTTCGAATTTGGGAGCCTGACTGGAGGTTGTGTTTGACAGCAGGCCATAGGAACCCTAAGGAATAAGTGGAAGAAGAGACCAAAGGTGGAAAACATCAAAGAGAGACAAGAAAGGGGCACACAAAAAAGGGAGAGCATGGGTTCATAGCAGAAGGAAGACAAGGAAAAAAAAGAGAATGCACTCAAAAAGATTACAACAGTCTGAGTAGCTAAAAATGAGTTCTCACAAAGACCCATAAAGAACATGTCATTGATTCACGGAGTTACATATAGAGTTGGTGCAGTGAGGAAGAGAGACTCACACACATAATTCTGAACAATAGAATGGTTGGGAAGTTTTCCTTGAAGAAAAAATGAAGCTTTCCCAAGAAATAATGGACACCCTGGAGCATAGAAGACCTAGATCCAGACTAGAGCCATAGAGGATTCCGCCTTGGTGTTTACTGGAAAGAAATTGACACTAGTAAGGGGAGTTTGTTGAGGGGCTGCGTAGTAGAAAAGGGACTCCCTTTTGCAGAGGAAATCTAGTTAGAAATGTGCTAGATAAACATGTGGAGGTCCTGAGCTCAGTGGGAATGGGGAAAATTTTGTTTTTGTCAGTGGAGTGAAGAAGAGTAACCTTCCTGGACCATTCTGGATATGCAAAACCAGCTGAATCAATCCCCTTGTGGTATCATGGCTTGGAACAGGGTGACATGTTGTAGAAATACATACTACAACACAACCTATTGTTGGGAGGAAAGGCTTCCCCTCTCATTCAGTTGGTTGGTTTAACCTTTCACTGAACAGATAAGTGTTTTTAGCTTTATATGTATGATTTATATTTCATGATGAAGGTGTATTTTTTATTTATTAATTGATAAATATGATCAAATGAAAGAATTGGTTGAATTCCTGAGTAAAATGGATTATGTATGATTGTTTTCACAGTTACATGGTAATATTAAATAACCAAATGAGTAGTGTAAATACATGGTGTATCCCTGTGAAAAATACAATCTTTTGAAATGGAAATCTTGCAAGATATATGTCCTCATTGGGAAAGTGGCAACATGAGAGCCCTGGTGTCTGAGAAGGTCTTTGTGTATATTTGGAGAGATTCAAGCCCAGTAACATCCTCCTGCCTTTAAATGGAAATCTTGTAGGATATAAATATTCAATCAAGTTTGAAGTGAGAATGTCTTAGACAGTTTAGAGAAGAACCTAGAGCTTGAGGGAGTCTAGAAGAACCTTGTTGAATGGGCATGAAGGGAGCCTTGAATGATTAAGTCATGATTCAGATTGTTATTCTGAAGAAAACCCCTAATTTGAGTAGGGAGGATGCAGAACCATTGATTCATCATAGGAAGAGGATCCTAACCGTTGCTTGGAAAATGAGACCATCAGAGTGACTAGGTGTAAGATTGCAAAGGGAATCTGTTTAGGAGGAATTTGATTCAATGAGAGTCATTGATCTATCAGAGGGTGGAATGTTGAATCCTGGACTATCGATGACCAGTGGGAGAGGTGTAAGTATATCAAAGAACAGGTAGTTGGAGGCCTGAAAGATGGTATGGAGGAGAGTTTGACGACGAGAGAGTCTGAGGACCATAGATCTGTCAGAAGGTGCTTTGATGGATTGTGGTCATTGGATTGAAGGAGATTTGTTCCAAGGAAGAATATTAGAACCTATAACCATCATACGATTATGAGACTCTGAGTGAACCATAATCGTCAGATGAGACTATTTAGGGATCATTGGATCCATTAGAGTGTCCCATCGAAGGAGTACTAGTTGGAAGGAGATGTTTTCATGAGTGGTCGAGTTCCATTGGGGAAGGTCTCTGAGAGATAATTTGAGTCATAGATCGATGAGTGGGCAGGCGATGTAATCTTGGTCATAGATTTGTCGTGGGTCCCACCTATTCGCTCAACAGGTAGTTGAAGATACAAGTGATAACTGTCGAGTGATTAAGGGATTTGATGAGATCATAATCATTGGTTTCCTATTTCGAGGTCCTTTCGATCCGTCAGGATAACTTGTCAGAGAAGAACCATCGAAGTGGGATCACATGTTTTGTGACCTGTTATTCCTTTGAGTGAGGGTCTGAATTGCTTCCAATCATTGATTTTGAGGCGAGGAGTGATTCTAGCCATCTAATTTGGGACACTCATGTCCCTGGTTGTAAAAATGAGATTCTAACAGGGATTTCGTTTATAGCTGGAGGTCAAACGAGAATATACTCAAGTTAAATTTGAGTGTTTCTTTAAGGGGAGGGAAAAAAATAGAACATCCCACCAAACTAAGAAGGAATAGTGGGTCGGGTGTGTTACACTGATGCACTCAACATAAGAGCTAATGAAATGCATATTTCAGCCATCAACATGTACATAATATATTTAAAAGATAATTATTGAAGAAACAAATTCAGTTCAACATTATTTACAAATAAATAAAAACTTACAACAAGGTAATTTACAACAAAAATTTAAAGATTATAAATTAAGAGAGAATGGAATCCTCTTGTACAGAGGCAAGGTGTGTATGTTGAATTCCATGGAGCTGAAAAATATAGTGCTGAGAGAAATGCACAATGTGCCATATGTTGGGCACCCAAGATATCAAAAATCCATCACAATTGTAAGGAGCCAATAATTTTGGTCGAGAATGAAGAAAGAAGTGGCTAAGTACATAGCCCGATGTCTAGAGTGCCAGAAGGTAAAGACATATCAAAAACATATAGCGGGGTTTCTATGGCCTTCCAGAATGGAAGTTGGAAGTGGTCATAGTATATTTTATTACAAAGCTTCCCAAAATAGTGAAGCAACGTGATTCAATCATGGTGGTGGTGGAAAAATTGACTAAGGCAATGCATTTTATTCTTGTAAAGACAACACACAAGGAAAAAATCATTTCATATATTTACATGAAGGATGTCGTCATGCTACATGGAGTTCCTAAGGCAATAGTTTTAGAAAGAGATTCCAATTTTACATCCAAATTATAGCAAGGTTTGTTCAAAGGATTTGAGACAAATATGAATCTTAGTACAACATATCACCCAAAGTCAGATGGGAAAATAGAGAGGACCAATAGGGTAACTGAAGACATGCTCAGGATGTATGTGATGGACCAACTATCAAAATGGGAAGACTATATCCACTTAGATGAGTTTGCTTATAACAATGGGTATCAAGCCTCATTAAAAATGAGTCCATTTGAAGCTTTGTATGGAAAGAAATGTAACACACCAGTGAGCTCAGATAACCCAACAAACATAGTTGTCATTGGTCTAGATTTGTTAAAGAAAATGGGAGAGAATATGGTGAAGATCAAGCATAATTTAAATGTTTCTTAGGATAGGTAGAAGAGTTGTGCAAACAAGAACACAATTTTTAGATATTTTAAAGTGGGCAAACATGTTTTCCTAAAAGTGAAAGAAAAAAGAAGTTTGATAAGATTGAGTTTCTACCCAAAGTTGGTAGCGAGATATTGTAGGGCTTTTGAAATTTTAGAAAAGATAGGGCCAGTTTCATACATGCTAGCATTGCATGCATCCATGAGAGTGCATAGTGTATTTCACGTATCATTATTAAAGAAATATGTGCCTAACCCTAACCATATGATTGATTGGACTGCGATCCAGGTGGAAAACAAAGGGGATTTCTGGGTGGAACCAGTACGCATCCTGGACCGGAAAGTCAAAGTGCCCAGAAACACATCCATAGGGATGGTAAAGGTCCAATGGACCTACTACGGTCCTGAAGATGCAACATAGGAGCATGAACAAACCATGCGAGAGGAATACCCGCAAATGTTTTCCAATTTTGAAGAAAGTATAAGCTAAAAATGCAAGACTCCATTTTTGGGTAGATAGATTCTGAAACCACATCTCATAAATTATTGGTCACCTATGTTGATAGACCTGATAAAAGAATGGTGCAGCCTGGTGAATTGAAGGAAATGAAAGGGTCACATTTTGTGGGTTAGCAAGATACGAAGAGTGAGAGATTATGGTTGAGACTTTTGTTGGAGGGTAAAAATTGCAGATTTTTGTTTAATTTTTATGAATATTGTGATGTAAAATTTGTGTATATATTTTAGCATGGTGTTGTACATCAAGGATGATGCACAATTGTAGGGGAGGGGGAATGTAACATTCCCATTATAAACCCTAGTTTAATTAATGCATAATGTAGATATGAATGTGACTATGAGAAAGCGATGTAATATGCGAAACATATTTTCTGAATTTTAAATAAATATAATGTGATACCATCTTTGGAAATATGGACAAAGATGGGGGGTGATTAATCCACAAGAAAAGGGGGAATGCCTAGGCAATGTCTAAGAGGGGTCCAAGGGGGAAATTATTTATGGGTATTAATTCAAACCCACTTTTATGAATTTTATTATCATTTTGGAAATCTTCTATTTTATGTTTGAGTGTATGAGAGCCAATAATTGAATGCATGTAAGAGGGTGGGTGTGAGAAGTCACATCCCATAGTTATTGGGAGGATGGGGCTGAAGTAAAATCAACATTGGGTAGAGTGAGTAGTCAATTGTCTTGGGAAAATAGAGGAAATTCGTATGGGTAGTAACATGCAGTTTTATGAATTCATTTTTTCATGATCAACAAGCAAAGGATGTGGGATAAGATCATCGGAGATGAAGCAAGAAGGTTGGGTGAATTCTAGAGCATGTTGGAGCATTTTGGAGTTGGAAATTGAAGAGTCGAGTTGCCAGGCCTGAAGAGTGAACTCATGAGTGGGTTGCACTATAACAACAAGTGTTTATTGTTGATTGCTGGTAATTTTCCCTATCAATGAGTTCCCTTGAGTTCCCGACAGAGAGATTTGTGTTTACCTGTGCTAGAGAGACCTTGATAAACGAATGGGATGGTCGATGGACTGAGAGAAGTGAAGGGGCACATTCCTTGGGTTGGGCAGGTCAAGAGGAAGAGAGTTGGAGGAAATTCAGGATAGTTGTAGGAGAATACTAGTGGGTTGTGGGATATTGAGTTGTGAGTGGACTGTTAGAGCCAACCTTCTCTTGTGGATTCCTATCCCCAGCTCGGGGGTGGATTTTTTTTGAGATTTGGAACAACAAATATATGGTTGGGTGGAACGTCCTTTCCAAGCAGTTGGTTGAAAAAACATTTTAAAAAGATAATTATTTATCTATTTTCTGAGTTATTCCATGAGTTTAATTGTTGTGCTTTACTCTGTGTATGTGAATGGTTTAGTTGTTTTGAATGAGTTTAATAGTTGCATTCATGTTCATTTAGAATGTTGTAGATGCATTTCATTATGGGTATCAACATCTAGTTAAATATGTGTATAAATTGTAGCGGGTAAGCTAAATGAATTAATTAGTAGAAGAAAATTTTGATTTTATGTGTATTTCCACGTAGTGATGTTCCTTGGTTAAGTTGGGGGACGTTACATATTGCGACAACTATCAAATAGAAATGAAATTTTAGCTCTTCTAATCTATTCCAAAGTTTAGTACTAGGAATTATGTAAAAATATTTTCTAAAGTCAACGAAACAATGCAAGAGATTTGTTTTATTGTTGAGACACTCCTTTGCAATGATCCTAAGTGTAACAAGGTGGTCCATAGTTGAATGATATCTCCTAAACTTGGCCTAGCCTTTAACTCCTTTTTCATGGATTTCTAACGAGACATTGATCTTATTTTCCAAAATAATTTCATATAACTTAGCTAAAAGGGGGCTAATCATAATGGTCCTATAAATTTTAGAGGGATTGTTTTTATCTTCACTTTTAAAATTAAGTACAATGAGGCTTTGAGTCCAAGATTTAGGGAAGCCCTAGTTGACTGCTAAATTGAAGAGCTTATGGACGTGAGGGATGAGGATAGGCCCTCTAATTTTTAATATTTTTTCTTGGTAGCCTTCGATGTCCTTAGCTTTCCCTTTTGCGACCTGCTTAACCCCAAACTCTATGTCTTCTATAGAAAAAATGTATTCCTGTGTAGAAATGGTTTGAATGTTGTCGCCGACATCAGAAGATTCATAAAGATTTTTAAGGTAGGAATTCTAGTCCCTTAATGGAATCATATTGTTTTCTTTAGTTTAACAAGTCAAAATGTGTTTCCAAAATTTCTTAGGATCTAGCTTAGATGGGTGCAAAAGCTTCTCTTGCTTTGTATTTATATAACACCCTTTTTTTTCCTTTTAATTAGGGTTTTGTACCTATTTATCTTGTTGGATTTTAAGGACTTATTAGAAGCATCCCTAATGGTTTTTCTAGAAATATTACACTCCTTATCATACCAAGGGTCGGTCATAGTATTTTCCTTTTTACACAACACCTTAGTAGAGAACTTGTTAATGGAAGTAGAGAGGGTTTTCATAAAATTATGATAGAGGTATTCAATATTGTCCTTATTTGATAGGATATTTAATTTATTATTTAAATCCTTCAAGAAAATAACATCTTTATTTTGGTCGAAGATCAAGTGTTTTTGGTTATCAAAATTCTCTTCAATGGGGATTTTGTGCATGACAAAGTTTAGAGTTAGGGTTAAAGGTCTATGATAGGATTCAGGCTCATGGTCATTTAATATATCAACATTTACTATTTGGTTGTATATGGGAATATCATATATCACATAATCTATGACACTGCGGCCAAGTCCATAAATACAAATCATCTGGTTGGATTTTGACCACTTCATTAGACTATTGGAAATTATTATATCTTGAGAACTATAGAGCTTGATTATCTTGGTATCAAACAAATTCTCAACCAAGTCTTGAAAGTTTCTTTTGTATATGCTAGCTAAAACATGGTCCCCATATAGCCATAGAGCATTAGGGTTGGAATCATTGCTTAAAGTAATAACTTGATTATTTGTTGTTCTGGCATTAAAGTCTCATAGAAAGAGGATTCTAACTTCATTTCTTAGACTGTAAATATCATGTTGTAAGCCATTTTAAGGATTTTTTTTTTATCTAAATTGTTTTTCTTATAAAAGGTGGAATTAATAGGCGTGAAATAACAGATTTCTATATAAATTTTCTTAGGATTAATATCTAAAATCTCCATCCACATGTACTAATTGAAAGGGTCTTTTTTGTGAAGCCTAGTGTGAGGAAAAATGTTCCCTTTTATGTAACAATCTATGCCTCGAATCCCTCTGCAGTAGGATCACTTGTTCCATACCGACCTCAGATTCTTCATGTTTCCAAGTTTCAACAAGCAATATAATAGCAATTTCACTCACGATCCAATTTAACATAGGCCCTTTGCTCCATGGATTTGTATAATGCTCATCAATTAATTTTTAAACATGCAAAAAATATGTATAACACTTTTAAACAATTAAATTGATATATGATATTCTCTTATTGAACATATGCATATTATGTCCCTGTATTTTATTTAAATTTAAACATATTAATTTTAAAAAATAATATATATAATTGATAAATCCATTAAAAATATACTAACATATATTTTTAATCATTAATAATTAAAGTTTGATAATTATTAAATCTATTCAAATTATATTAAAATACTAAATTATTTTTATTTTTTATTTTTTAAAATAGTTTTTTTTTCATTTTTATTTTTATTATATTATTTTTATTTTTTTTGACAAAAACAGTTAAAGATTTTATTATAAGAAGGGTTCTGCTACAACAAATCAGCTACCAGTACAAAAAAGCAAAGAAGTCAGTTTCCTACATTTTGGTATTACTACTTCTAGTGTCTTTCTAGCTTTCATAAAGGTTCCCATGTTCAAATAGAGTTTTGTACAAAAATGTCATGTGAAAATGGCCACAAAGACTCATAACAAAAGCAGAGCTTTACACTCCATTCACTAAATTAATTAAGGTGCAAAGATGTATCCACCTTGTCCAGGTTTATGTCCACTCTCCCCCATTCTGGTTGCTTGGATTGGTTGATACGTTGCATTGGAGGCCCGAGATTCCTCTGAATTATGTAATAGACTATGGTGAATATTCACCCAAGTCTCCTGAGAATTCCAATATCTTGTTCCCTTCAGAGTCGAAAGTCCCCATACCTGCAACCCCTAATTTTTTATTTTTATTTTTAATTTAACAATACAAGACACAATTTTTCTTTTTTTCTTCATTTACATAATAAATACAATTTTTTTTTTAATTAATAAAACAATACATTTTTATTTTCATTTTATACATTAAATACCATTTTACCATTTCTTTTTAAAATAATAATAGTGCATCACTCTAAGAATCTTACCCAAAATAGTGTCCTCCAATTACTCATAACCTTGATTTCCATCACTCTAAAAGTAGTCTCCTCTATTGACTCTTTATACATTAAATACCATTTTACCATTTCTTTTTAAAATAATAATAGTGCATCACTCTAAGAATCTCACCCAAAATAGTGTCCTCCAATTACTCATAACCTTGATTTCCATCACTCTAAAAGTAGTCTCCTCTATTGACTCGTAGCGTTGATTATGGATCCTTTTTATCTCAAGCTTAATCTTATTTTTTCAAGCCTATACCTTTGAGTACAAAAGCTTCTTTATTGCAAACTTATTCCCATGTCTTACCAACTTTTATGTTATTTTGTATACATTTTAAATTAAAAAGTTGATTTAAATTATAAATATAATTTATTTTTTATATTTAATTTTTTTATATAATTATATTTTTATTAAATTGTATTTTTATTTTTATTAATGATTAAGAGTATGTGTTTATTTCTAAGAGGTTATAAGTTCAAATCCAAAGCGGATAGAGTATGCACATCTTCATAGACTTTAACAATCAAATCTTTGCGCGACGGGGGTCCATTGTTCCACAAACAAGGAGATCTCATACGCCAATTTGGTGTCTAGTTTGGCGTGACCTTAAAATCAGATTATTATTTATTATTAAAAAGATGGATAGAAACTCTTCTTAAATTTTTAGTTTAATGAATTAAAGTTTATGAAGATCCGTATTGTTACATATATTTTAAAATTAAGATATAATATTGTAAGCATATGCAAAACATTATAAGAGAAAGCGTTTTTCATTTTGGACTTTCTTAATATAACAAAGATGACAAATTGTTTCATCCCATGATTTTTTAGGAATTGTCCAATATCTTGTCTCACTATGTGTTCGTCCTTATTTTAGCAATGCTGATTTTCCTCTTTATGCTAGCTAGAACAAAAAAATACTCCCTTGATCTTTTAGATTAGGGTTACTGACATGTTTATAATATTTCAATTTTATTTTGTCCTCTACTTCTTTATCACACCACTATTTCTTTTTAAATTTATATGTGATAATATTTTTATTTGTATATATTTTGTAAAGTGACCTCCTTTATTCTTCAAAGAGTTAGTCAACACTTACATTCTTATGCCAACCTCTTTTATGTACTAGGTGGCTTTGAATTGAGTTTGAAGCAATCTTAAAAAAAACATTGTCTTTCATGTTAGTTGTCTTGTTCTTATACATTGGTTATGCAGTCATAGCCATATTCTTAAAAATGAAATGATCACAATAGATTAAGTCATGACACATTGTATTGTATAGACACACATTAGCCAATTAACTAACTAACACACAACAAGCACCTCAATATGCTAAATCTCTTGTACACATATTATAATTCATGACTTATCCAAACAAACATATAATGTTTTGTAATGTATTTTCCATTACTACATTTTGGTACTAGGCTTTTTACAATAATTGGAACAATTAGTATATATGAATTTAAATTGTATAGTTTGTATATTTCAAAGATTGTAATTATTCAAGTGGCCAACATTTGGGTAACATCCCATTAAATTTGCATTCTTCATTACAAACTATGGGAATCATACCACTAAATATCAATGGGAATCATACCACTAAATATCAAGATGAATTGTATTAATGGGTGATATCTAATAGCAATTTTGGATGATTGAATGAGAGGAAAAACATGATTTTTAACTAGACAAATATAGTAAACCCATAGCGAAGTGAGCAAGGGATCATATCACAATAATGAAAGAAGGAGACACAAACAATCGTATCACATGGAGAATAATGAACAATGAACGAGTCTCAACACGACCAAGAAAAATCTTCCCATGAGAAATCTAAACAACCACATCAAAGAATTAGAAGAGGGATAGAAATGAAAGAATTAATAATAGGAATATTTGATCAAGGAAAATTGACATAAAAAAGACCCGAAAGGATGTGATAAAGGACCATTGTGTGATGGATAATCAAATGGCGAGGATCATATACTTGTTATAGAATAATTATGGCAAGATGAAGTGAATTCAATAAAGAAATGGGCCATCTTTAAAGAACAGTAAAGAGGAGAAGCATTGTCATGATTTGAAATATGTGAAATATAAATTAGTATGGGAGGATGTGGTTGTAATATTTGTTGAAAAATATTTTTATTTAGAAGACATATTATCAAAATTCACATATTTAAGGGAAATAAAGTATATAAAAGGAAAAATTATAGTTTATTGTGATGTTATAGTTAAAGATTTAATCATACAACTTAGATATGATATATTGAATGTAAAGAAGATAGATTGGTTTATAAGAAGGCTCCATAATAACATTTTATTGTATGCCGAAATAAACAATCCAAAGAGCTACAAAGATGTAGTCCAAGTAGAAATACAAATGGAAGGATAATTACTTATGTTGTAGCTTAGAGATAACACCCCACCCCTCATTTTAGATTCTACCTAAAATCCTCCAAGGCCAAGCTATCTAAATCCATCTACTTTATTTTTCATCTCAAAGGGTTATTTGTATACTCTTCATGGCATGTGGTCATCTATGGTCTCTTTCATTATGGTCGACTATAACTTTTCTTAAAGGTATTATTGAGGCTTCATTACCCGTACTTATATTTTTTTCTAAGCCTCATTTGAAGACTATATTATTTTCCCTAGCCTTGGACCACAATACCATTTTCTAAATCTTTTTGGAGCAATCTAAGAGTCAAGGATGAATAATCCTCTAACCTTAATTCTTTTATGTGGATTTGATCCATCCCACCTCACCTTCCACTCCTTTAACCTTTACCCATTTCACTCCACTCCACTTCCTTTAAGATAAAGAGCAAAGAGTAGAGGGTAGAGAGTGGGATCCATCATTCAGTCCTTTTCATAACCTACCTTCTCTTCTCTACCTGCCACACTCCTTTCTCCTGACACTAATTGCTCCCACCATACTTATGTACATGCAAAGCAAATGCACCATATACATAACTGGTGCTATATACATAGCAAAGTAAATGCACTAGCGAATTGTTATCATGGGTTTGAACACTAATAACAAGCTATTTAATAAATGAATAAATAGATACCATGTGATATGTCCACTGAAATAAATTTATGTGCAAATAAATTTATTAATTAAGATATGGACACCAATTTATTAGCACCATTTTTTTAAAATTTTGTTATGATATTTTATTTATGTGCAAATAGATTTATTAATTAAGATATGGACACCAATTTGTTAGCACCATTTAAAAAAAAATTGTTATGACATTTTAAAATGAGAATCGACAAAAATTAAAAAGTTTATGACCCAAATATTACATAATATTCGTAGAAAGTAAAGAATAATTAATAAAAAAATTATTTGTTAATTAGTTGAAAAATGTGGAGAACCACAACAATCCACCGATATGAAATAGATTACTATGATAATTAAAAAGTAACCGATATATGTTTTTTGCAAAAAGAATATGTGTGTGTGTGTGTGTGTGTGTGCGAAACATTTTAACTTGCATTGCAATAGAGATTTAGTGTACTAGGTTTTTAATTCTAGTTATATGTATGTAAATTTCTTGGACTTAGTGATTAATTACACAATACGGTAATATTGTTTTGGAATGTAGTTTATAATACAAAGTTTTGGGGTTTAATATATACAAATTTGCAAGGAAGAAAAGCTAAATTATGCAATGCTCGGTAAAGAAGAATATTTGTATTTTTTCTTACATGAAATGAAAATACCCCTATTACAATGTTATTTCAATTAGTGAATTTCCATCCTGCTAATGAAATCGTCCTCACAAGTATTGCCCTTCAAGCAGGGCTCAAGCTCAATGAGGTAAAGAAATCACAAAATCTCAATGACTCTAAATAATCCAACCCAATTTACTCAAGAATAAATTAAATAGGCCTACAACAATTCAACCTAGGTGTGGTGGAGAGGCTCCTAGACTTGCATCACCTCCAAATATCATGGTGTTATGGTGTGTAGGGGTTTTACTACCACCTTCAGCCAGTGATCACACCCACGACAACAATGGTGGCCTCTCTTAGGCAAGGATCTTACTACAACCTTCAACTAGTGATCACAACTGCAACAACAATGGTGTCCTACTCTGTAAGGATCTTACTAAAACCTTTAGTTGATGAGCACAGCCATAATTTATCTAGGAGGGTATCAGTGGCCACCCACCTATTAAACTGGCTCGAAAAACAGTTTTCCACCTTGGCAGTTTTTCGGGTTCCAAACTTTTGGGTATGTTTTGATGCCCTAAACAACGTTTTTTGGGGATTTGGGGCCCAGGTGGCTATCGAAGGCACTGAACTGGGCCAATCAAAAAAATTTCTTCTTGGTTAGACCTTTCCAACGGGCTATCGTGCGCCTAAAACGAAGATCGTATGCAAAAGTTACGACCCCGGGAAGTTGTTGTACTAACTTACCCAAACAGGGCCCACATGATTTTTGGCGCTTCATCTTCTAGCGTTAGGTTTTTTGGATGTCTAGGGTTTTTGACATTATTGTTTATTATAAAAAGGCCTTCAGAGACTCATTGTAACCATATTCTTGCAAATGAGCGCAACCGTCACATCTCTTCTCAGAGATAAGCCGCCACCATTCCAGCAAGCTTGTTTTCCACTGCATTTTACAGTTCCGGGTTATTTCCTTATTGAATAGAAAACCAATTTTACTGTATCTTTGTTATTTTGTGTTAAGCATCTTTTAATAATCTGTATTCATTTTGTTCTTCTCATAAAATCCGGATCAGTGGTATCAGAGCAGTCTTCTCCTTGTCGTCTTAATGCATGTCCCCAACGAGGTCAAGGTACAAAGAATTGGGTCTCGAGCTTGTTTCTCTTGAGGACAAAAACTCTCGCACGCCCAAGCGACCTCTCATGGTAGGAGAAAATAAAGATGACGGGATAGGAGATCCTTTCAAAATGTTGCTTGAGGAATCATTCACGCAACAGAGGAACGAGATGATGGATAGTTTCGCACAAATCCTTCGGCAGCTACCAACAGGCAACACATCTTCCTCGAGCGGAGGCGTCGCCCCCTTCAAGGTACAAATCAACTTCGATATTCCTATATTTGAAGGTCAAATAGACACAAATGTTGTAGACAAGTGGATGAATCTACTAGAAGGGTATTTTTTTGTCAATAACTTTTCGAATAGATAAAATATTACTTTTGCGCTCCTCAAAGTCGTTCCCCATGTCAAAGATTGGTGGGAAACTTTCTGTGAGAAAAAGGAAACAGAGGAACCCTCATTATTTATAGTCACGACCACCTGGGAATCCTTTAGGATGTTATTAAGGAATAATACTACCCTATTGGAAGTTATGACTACTTGTATACCAAATGGACCACACTGCGGCAAGAAAGAGACCAAGTTGTGCCAGAGTTCACAAATATCTTCCATACCTTGCGCACCAAGATGGGTATCAAAGATTCAGAGTGACATTTGGTGCTCAAGTATTGCAGTGCTCTGCATAGATACATCCAGACCAAAATGTAATTTATGTACATCTCGTCCTTGGGCGCGGCCTATCGATATGTTGTCAAAATCGAGAAAAATCTCAAACAAAAGATGCGGAAAAGGCGGCCCCAACCCATAGAATAAAGGACAGAGAAAGTATGGACAGTGTCAGGACAACCAGTCCAAGATGCAAGTAAATAAGTACACCAGAAAGACAAAGAAAGATACCGAGAAGTGGTGCGACTTCCATAAGAGCCCTTGGCATAACACTATTGACTGTCGCTCAAAGCAATCGTTGGTGGCCAAAGTGAAAGCCTCTTAATCAGATGCAAGTTTTGACTCTGAGTCCGAACTAGAAAGGGGAAGACAGATCATTGATGTGGAACCCAGTGCCACCATTTCTACCACCAAGGTCCAACCTGGTGAACTAGACGAGCCAGAAGAATGAGAGTGCCTCTTCCATTCATAGATGTGGGTAAAAGGAACCCCGCTGCACTTCATCGTTGATAGCAGTAGCCAGAAGAACCTCATCTCAGTAGAGGTTGTCAAGCAGTTGGCCCTGCCGACAACGTCACACTCACAACCCTACACCATTGGATGGCTCCATCAAGGAAGTGATCTCCACATTAGCCAACAGTTTCGATTGTCATACGTCATCAAGTTCTTCAAAGATGAGGTATTGTGTGATGTTTCTCCTCTCGAAGTTTGTAATGTTCTTTTGGGCCAACCTTATTTATGGAAACATCATTTTGTATATGAGTCTAAGCCTCGTAGTGTTATTATTACTTTGAACAAGAAATTGTATAGGATACTCGAGGCAGTCCCTCCTAGTGTTATTTCCTTAATCTCTGCCAAGCAATGCGGGAAGGTCATCTCTCATACCGGGAAATTTGCCTTCTTCGTGATTCTCTCTCAGAGTGAGAGAAATATCTCAGCCACATCCAGGGCCTCCACAACCAATCTCTCCACACAACAGAAGCAAGTGGATAAGGTCGTGGAAGAATACTAATATATCTTCTCCTCTCCTACCAGGATACCTTTGCACTACCAGGTCAATCATCCCATCGATATGACCCCAGGTGCACCGCTACCCAATGGGCCAGTATATCATTGCTCTCTGTTAGAAAATGAGGAGATCAAGAGGCAAATCGAAGAACTGCTCCACAAGGGGCACATCCATCCCAACTCATTGCCTTGTGGGAGCCCAATCATGCTAGTGCAGAAGAAATACGGGACCTGGCGACTCTGCATTGATTATCGGTCCCTGAATAAAATCACAGTCCGAAACTGGTACCTGATTCCCTGAATCAACGACCTCCTTGATCAGCTCATGGGGGCCAAATACTTCAGTAATATTGATCTAAATTCTCGCTACCACCAGGTTCCAATAGAACAGACATATGTATGGAAAATTTCCTTCAATTCAAAAGAAGGTCTTTTTGAATGGTTGGTCATGCCCTTTGGTTTGACAAATGCTCCAACAACTTTTACGAGGATGATGGATGATATCCTATGACCTTTCACCAATAATTTTGTAGTGGTGTATCTAGATGGCATCCTCATCTACAACAAGACTTGGGGAAAACACTTGCATCATATTCAGCAGGTTCTACACACCCTACGGCAACACAACCTATATACAAACTTGGAAAAATTCTCCTTTGACATGGATATGGTCCATTACTTAGGCTACATCGTTGATCAACATGGTGTGCATGTGGATCTAGCCAAGATCCAGGTCATCAGTGAATGGCTAGCCCCAACCACACTCACTAAAATTTAGATCTTCATGGGCCTCGCCAATTTCTATCGCAGGTTCATGTTGGGATTCTCTCATATCGCATGGGCCCTCAACCAAGTAACCATGGGTGGCAGTAAAGAAAAATTTGTGTGGGGCATGTCCCAAAAACAAGCCTTTGATGACTTGAAGAAGCATTTGTTCTCATCTCCAATACTTTCATTACCGCCCCTACAACATCCCTTTGAGATCAAGACAAATGCTTCAGACTATGTTGTGGGCGCCATTCTCACTCAACACGGCCACCCCATGGAATATCATAGTGAGACACTATCAGATGTTGTCTGTAAGTACCCTACTTACGACAAAGAAATGTACTCCATTGTGCAAGCCTACTGCAAGTGGAGACATTACATTCTTGGGAAGGAGACAGTCATACACACTTATCACAAGCCACTACAGTTCATGTAGACCCAAGGCAAATTGCAGAATGACCGCCATCATAAGTGGTCAACATACTTACAACAATTCCACCTCAACATCAAGTATAAAACAAGAAGTACCAACCGAGTTTTTGACTGCCTCAGCCGACCTCCAGTAGCGGCACTCACCACGGTGCTAGACTCTTGCGACCACGAGACCTCCATATGGCCCCACCTCTACGAGACAGACCCTGACTTCTCCACCACCTACCAAATGTTGGGCACCAACTCAATGGTCACTAATTTCCATCTTCAGGACGGGTTGTTGTGTCATCTGGGTCATCTCTGCATTCCATCAAGCGAGTGCACAAAGCTGATTTAGGAATCTCACTATAGTCGGGTGGAAGGACACTTTGGCATCAAAAAGACAATGACAGTTTTGCAGAAACATTTCTACTGGCCGAAACTTCGACAAGATGTCGGCAAGTATATCAGGTCATGCACCGCCTGCACTATTGCCAAACCGACCACTAAGAAACAGGGCATGTACACCCCTCTGTCGACTCCTAACAGGCCGTGGGAATCCATCTCAATGGACTACATGTTGAGCCTCTCATCCACCAAGAGGGGAAATGACTATGTCTTTGTGGTTGTTGATCTCTTTTACAAGATGGTGATTCTAGACGCTTGCAAGAAGAACATCATAGCAGAAGACACTACCAAGATCTTCTTTGAACGAGTATGGGTACATTTTTGGATCCCACAAACCATTATCTCAGACCATGACAGTTGGTTCCTCAGCTCATTCTGGTTGAGACTCTGGTCACTGTTGGATACCAAGCTCACCAAATCCACTGCCTTCCACCCCCATACAAATGGCGAAACTGAGGTCGTCAATCCGATGTTCGTACATATCCTGCGCATGTACAATTCAAAACACCCATGCACATGGGATGAGAGTCTTCCCTATGTCCAACATAGCTACAACCGATCCATGCATAGCTCAACTGGCCATAGCCCCTTTCAACTGGGGTTGTGATTCTATTCATTGGGCCCCATGGATGTTGCACTACCCCTGGCGATCATCTCGACCAACTCATCCCCTACTCCACTAGAAGCTGACAAAGCCACCCGGTTCATTGAGTGGGTCTAGCACATCTGCCAACAGGTTTAGGATAATCTACAGAAGTCTAATGCTAAGTACAAGTAGCATCATGATCAACATCGAGTGCCAGATAAGTTTCAGATGGGCGACAAAGTTTGGTTGCATTTGCAAAAAGAACGCGTTACAGGGCCCCATAGGAATCTTCTCCCACTCTGTTATGGGTCATACACCATCACCAAGGTTGTGGGTGACAATGCTTTTGAGCTCAACATTCCCCCCTTCCTTGGTCTATATCCAATCTTCAACGTGGCTCTCCTTCGACCATATTTCCCACCATTATTGGACACCTCAGATATAGCAGAGCAGTTGACACCAACATAGCTCAACCTTGAATGCATGCAACAAGAATCATGTGATCATATTGTGGACACACAGATCAAGGGCACTCGATAACAAAGGATCCAACTTTATCGAGTCATCAAAGCAGGGCAGCTCCAGCACCAAGGAAAGTGGCTCACCTGGGGCCAAATTCAGCAGAAATTTCCTCATATGATGGGGGAACTCAACGAAATGGAGACCATTGCTTCCTAAGGAGGGAGGATTGATCCAGGTGGATATCAGTGGTCACCCACCTATTCCACTGGGTCGAAAAACAATTTTCCACCTTGGTAGTTTTTTGGGTTCCAAACTTCTGGGGACGTTTTGAGGCCCTAAATGATGTTTTTTGGGGATTTGGGGCCCAGGTGACTACCCAAGGCTTTTGCTTGGGCTAGTCGAAAATTTTTCTTCTTGGTTAGACCTTTCCAACAGGCTATCGTGCGCCTAAAATGAAGATCGTATGCAAAAGTTACAACCCTAAGAAGTTGATGTACTAACTTACCCAAAAGGGGCCCACATGACTTTTGGCGCTTCATCTCCTAGGGTTAGGTTTTTGGATGTCTAGGGTTTTTGACATTCATGTTTATTGTAAAAATGACTTCAGAGCCTCATTGTAACCATCTTCTTGCGAATGAGTGCAGCCGTCACATCTCTTCTCATAGATAAGCCACCACCATTCCAACAAGCTTGTTTTTCACTGCATTTTACAGTTTCAGCTTATTTCCTTATTGAATAGAAAACCAGTTTTATTGTATATCTGTTATTTTGTGTTAAGCATCTTTTAATAATTTGTATTCATTTTGTTCTGCTCATAAAATCCGGATCAATAATAGTAGTGGCATATTGCAATTTTGGTTCCAATGAAAAATAATACAAAGAGACAGACACATTGATATTTAGTACCCCCTCATGTTGTAGGTACACATCCAGGCCTTTAATCCACACAAAATTGCTTGGCATGGACATAGTTCTACCCAAATCAATAATATCATAACACAAGTGTATCAATAATACTAAGTTCCCTATAACCAATTCCCCATGAGCCAATCACCAACAATAAGAAGGCAATTGATTCAATAATTCCAAATCAAGTAACACCCTCCCAATATTTGTCTCTTGGTTTCCCCCCCACTCATGCAAGGGCGAGTTTGGGATTGAGGTTAGATTTACAAGTGTCCAAAATAAGGTAAATACAACCCTTTACCCTTCTACCCATTTACCCAAGTTAACTTTGGAGGTCATTTTCACAAGTATTTTCCCATTTCCCAAGCTTCCTAAGCACTAGGATATGATAGTCAGCCTCATTGAGACAAGATCCCTTCCCTTCAGTACATTTCCCCATTGTCCATGAAGGTCTCAACTTGTAATAGATTTGTCCATCCAAGATACTAATATGTATGCAGCATCGTCATCTTAATCAATCTCACCAAATTGTGAAATACATTAACGATAGGACATCCTACACATGTATACATCATGCATCATAATATGAAACATATCAATGGAAAGGTATCTAATACATGTATAAATCATCAATAATATCATAACAGGGACAAATCATATTGAATAATCATCAAGGGTCATCATGCTACTTGGCCATTATTAAGAATACCAATGCTTGATTCAATACCATCATCAATATCTAGAGCATTAACACGTCAATATGTGTGTTAAACAACACATGCATATAATATCGACCATACCATTAAATATTGTTCATTCTAATAATCATCCAAGAATTATCAATGTTACACAACCATTATCAAGAACATTTAATGTTATTTAAATCATTAGATAAGAAAGCATCAATCTCCATTACAACTAAGAAAATCACATAGGTGTCTAGGTCCATCATACTCAATCACCCATATAGAAAGCACAGGGGGGATGGTGGGTTCATGACCATCATATCCTATCAATCAACTAAAACATCACTACCTACATAGCACATGAATTGTAAATATATCATGAAATATTAAGAAGGCACATCATCTCAACTAAATGCACAAGTAACACATCAAATAAGGATTATTCATCATAAGCCATCAAGGGTATAATCATTAGATCACCATGAGTCTCATGAACACACAAAGTCTAAAGTATAGGAAACACATGAAATAAATTCATATTAATAATAATTGAAGGGGACATGTCACATGTTACCAAAGTGCAACTCATCAATAACTAGTCACCAAGGGCACTCAACCATCATCCACGAAGCATGATACTCATGATGAAATGAAAAAAAATCATATATAGACGATCATCCACAATAAACAAGGACATATTCCATCATATAAAATTGAAAATATCACACAGTACTTGCACACACCCTAGGGTGTTACATTGGTGCCCATATCTCATAGGAATTCATTTCCAAATCAAGATCAACCATCATAGTCTAAAGTATTTTCTAGAACCAAGGTTATCATCACCAAAGTAGCATAAGTGGGTTACTAAGATGTTGGGTATGATTATGAGATTACATATAAGAAGGGTAAGAAAAATGTGGTGATTGATGCTTTATTCAGGAAATTTGAGGAGGACGGGTCCCTCTTTGCCTTATCTTTACTCACTCTAGGTTGTCCCACAAAATCCTGTCAATAATGGATAGCAAATGACACTTTAATTTAACTCATCCATAGGATTTAGGAATATCACAACCCTCATAAAGTGTATACATGGACGTGAGATACATTAATATATAAAGGACACATTGTTCTGGTAAATAATTTTACCTTAAAACTAAGGGTTTTAAATGAATTGCATTCATCACCTACAGTGGGTCACTCTAGCTTTCATAAAACCTATGAAAGAGATAAGAGCTTGTTCTTTTGGGAATCCATGAAAATAGAAATCTAGGGTTTTGTAACAACCTATGACACTTACCAATGTAACAAGAGTGAGACAATGAACTCATCAAGGGAATTGCAACCATTATTAATTATGTCACATATATGGAATGATATATCTATGGAATTTATAGTGGGACTCCCAAGAGATGGTAACAAATTAGTGATCATGGTGGTAGTCAATTGTCTTTCCAAATATGCTAATTTTGGTGCCTTATCACACCCATTTACCCCCTCTTCAATTTCCCAAGTTTTCATGAATCATATTTTTTAAGTTACATGGTAGCCCATTTCCATTGTCTCAAATTGGTACCCTACATTCACTAGCAAATTTTGGTAGGAGTTGTTTAAACTTAAAGGTACTTAGATGAACATGAGCACTTCATATCATCCCCAAATAGATGGTCAAATTGAAGTGGTCAACAAGTGCTTCGAGACCAATTTGTGATGCCAATGGGCACAATGGATTCCCCTTGCAGAATAATGGTACAATGCAACTTATCATGGATCTACCAAAATGACATCATATGAAGTTGTCTATATATAAAACCCCTTTTTAGTGACTTCCTATTTACCAGACACCTCTAAGGTTCATGTAGGATAACACGCTTCACCAGAGAATCCATTCTATTTACATTTAAGGACAATTTGGTTATGGCTCAAAATATAATGAAACTTCAAGATAATCAACATTTCCTAGAACATTTGTTTACAAAATAGGATTAGGTGTTTCTTCACTTTCAACCCTATAAACAAACATCACTCAATTGTAAAATCCACCAGATATTAGCACCAAATTTCCATGGCCCCTATAAGATCATCCAATCCATTCGACAAGTGACCTACACATTGGCTCTTGCATCCCACTCCAATATTCATCCAGTCTTTCATGTGTCTTATCTAAATAAGGTAGTGATATTGAATTGCAAGGTGAAAACCAACTTTACTATAAATTGATGAAGAAGGATTCATTAAGATTCAACTGGAAGAAGTATTAGATACCAGAGAGTATCAATTGCACTAGCATAGGGTCTAAGAAGTACTAATTTAGTGGAAATATATTCCACCAAAAGATGCCACATGGGAACTAGCAACAATTCTACATCAATTTCCTCACCTCCAGCCTTGATGACAATGGTGTTTTTGAAGGGGAAGGACATGTTAGGGTCCTACTCTAACCTCCCTAATTTAGTTTATTTGGGAATTAGTCAATTGATGTATGCAACCATCCTCTTTGAGTAAGGCCCTTTAGATAATAATGTATAGTTATTTAATGTAAAAGGGTCTTCTTTATTAAGAAGACCCACTAGGTGTTGGAAGATTGGTTGTTGTCATTGATGTCAACCCTAGTCATGGGTTTTGGACCGCAAGATTGATGAAGGTATTTGGACATGAAGGAAAATGCACATGCAGATACAACATCCAT
>SNQJ01S0037371.1:77046-93248 GCA_010110895.2 Picea sitchensis
ATATATTGTGCATGGTGTATTGTGGTGTATTGGTGTAACTCTTATACTATTGTTCATTACTCATTGGATATAATTGAATGGTTTAAGTATAAGTTGGAAAAGGTTTTTAAATTGTACTTGATACTGATTCACCCCCTTCTCAGTATCAACACTAGGTAGTTGGTACTCATTAATGATGGGATCTCAAGTAGTTAGTGTTTTTCTATTAAGAATATATTTAAATATCTAGGATGTTATGGAATGTTTTTTTAAGTATTATTGTATTTGGGGATTTTCTCAGTGAAAGGTTTCCCCACCTTAAGAGTCAAGTGGACATTTCTTTATTTATTTTGATTATCATAATACAAGGGTATATTTCACATATTTCATATTATTCATATCTTGTATCTAGTTTTCTACATTTATAATTTCTATATATCTAGTTTGTGTTTCAAGTCTAAGTGTTAAGGAACACTACATAGAATATAAACAAGAGATCATGGACAAATAAGTATCAAGTTAGGATGATTTGTCATGCACTCCTTTTATATTATGTGCACTCCTTGCAACTTGTCTCTACTACTTGTTATTCCCCTTATTCTTTGGACAGTGTATGGAATAATGTCCCATATGGTGACACCTAAAAAATTTCACCTTACTCAAATCCTGATTTCCTAGATTTAAACCTTCCTCATTACCCTTCATATATTCTTTATTTCTTCCCTTCTCTATCTTTTCGATGAAGGATACTTCTTTCACTCCCTCTTTTTGTGCTAAATAAGAATCTAGCCTAATATTTCTTGCACAAGTTCATTCTAATTATTTGTAAAGGTAGATAACTTCTCATGAGAATAAAAACCTTGGAAAAAGGTACCCCAAGAAGAAACAAGTCCATTAAAATAAATGGACACCATCTCCTTATCTTCCACCATTATCCCTATGTTAGCCAACTAATCTTTCAACTCTATGATCATACCTAGATATATCAACATCATATCTATATTTCTCATATAGATGGCTAAAAACTTGTTTTACAAGATCATCTATTGAGAAAAACAAGTAATTTGAAATAAACCAATGAAATTAGCAAACATATTCTTACCATTCATATTTTCTACAATGTAGGTATTGAAGTGATGTTTCACCAAATCAAGAATGATTCACTTTGCATTGAACTCTTTATTATGGGAAGCCAACATCATTTCATTGATAGGTGAAGCAATCTCTTTCTCAACATGCTCCCAAATCTCATCTTCCTCCATAAACATTTGTATCCTAATATTCGAAGGTATGAAAATGGAAGCATCATCCAACCTATCATTCTCCTTAATACTAAGAGTATACATCCTGCAAATATTAAGAACACCTCAAAGCAAGAAATCAATAATAAATGAAATATGTTAACCTTTCAAGGGTTCCAAAACTTCTCCCAAATGTCTTACGGTTTCACACACAATCAACCTATCAAACGTCAAGTACCACTCAAATGCTTCACTTAAATTCATTCCAACTCACTATGTAACTCAAGAAAATATACCAAACTAGTGTACTTCAATGCCAACAAGTTACATCCTTTAAGGCACACTTTTCCATGCATATAATAGATATAAACAACCTTATTACCACATATTTTACATCAATATATATTCCCTCTTGTCTTCAATATATGTGTTAAATATCCCTATTTTATGTGAAATCAACATGAATAAGTGCTAGAATTTACCTAATCAAGAAGACAACACAAGATGAAAAATTAAATCTAAAAGTAACAATAATTCAATAGTTGAATCTCTTCATTAATACATAAGAGATAAAGTACATGTACACACTCACAAATCATCACAATCTAGTATGATCTCAACCTCTCCAAACCCTATCTAGGGAAACCTTGAAATCCCTAGCCACCAACTCATGCTTATCTAGGAATCACTACTAACCAAAGCTAGTCACTCCACCAAGAATCCTTAACAAGCTAGCATCATCACCTCATGAAAATGACTCCTTCTCTTCTTCTCCTCAAGAAGAATAATAAGTAGCACTAGGGTTTTCAAAACCCTAGTCTTCTAGTTCTCTCACAAGAGCTACAAGATACAATGTTATTTTTATCCCTATAGGGTTTATCACAAACTTGTTGATGCCTGGAAAAATTCCTAGCAGTCAACGTGGAGAAATTACCCGATCAAGGCCCCAATTAGACCTATACTCGTTTGGGATGGAAATCCTCATCGGAACGTGGGCCCGGTTGCCACTAAAGAAGATTTTGAAATCGACCAAAAGGTTTATCCAATTTCGATCAAGTGCCTATTTCTAAGATATGATAAAAGAGTGAAGCTAAATTTAAATGAAATCTACCTATTGTTTCTAACTAAAACTAAATTATCCCAAGAGCATAAAAAAATTGATTAAAGATGAAGAGGATAAATAAATTGTTTAACCTTCAAAAATAGTTCTAAAAGAAAAAAATATTTAGAATAGTCATTAGAATTCAAATAACTCAAGTAAATAGTTATTTGAGTATTTTATTTCTATATGCTCATATTTAATTACAAATATTTCACATCAAATTTAATCAAGAATGAAATAAACATAATCATTATTCATGTATTCTAACAATAGTGCAGAAAACATAGTATATAAACATTCATTCTACAGAAAATCTAAAAGAAATATATAATGGCCTGAAAATTTGTATTTCACTTGAATGAATAATAGTACCAAATAATTGAAACACAATATAAACACCACCACTGTAGGTATTAAATTCCAAAAAATTAACTTTTACATTAGTGCACTTAGCTAGTCTCCAAAATTTCCAACCCCTTGGTTCTTAATACAAAATTCTATAAATAAGTTTCAATATAACAGAAAATCAAAATTCTTGGTAAGCCTAATAGATAAATTTCTAAATAAAGAAAAAAAATTCAAATTTAAAGTATCATTTGCTTGATCTACTTTTATTCCTCGATCCCTTCGATATAGATCTCCCATTTAGCAAAGTTCTACATAGTTTGTGAGATGAGTCCAAGAGTTGACTTATCCAAATTAATCTTGGAAAAGTAAACTTTGCCTACTATAGTGCTAATTTCTCCATGTAACTTTGAACATAATTTGTTGATGATTTTGGTTCATGTTAAGGGATTGACGAGGAATTGGTTGATTGATTGTATATTCCATATATATAGTCCCTATAGCAATCCCTTTATGTATTTCTTTGTTGTTGAAGATCAGAAAAAGAATATTCTCCCAAGACCGAAACTTCCAAAAATTGTACATTTGACATACAAAACTTGATGATGATGTCCATTGCATTATCCCATATGTTTGAACAATATTTAATTGCATATGTAACAAGGTTTTGTGAATGGTTCAGTTTTTGTACCCAACGATCCAAAGTGATTTTAATTTTGAGTTTTTCCAGCTCAAAAATTCGTGCAATGTTATTTGGGGCTGATTTGTATTTTTCCTGCCAATTCTTCGCTTTCTCAAATGCATCTTGAAAATGTTTAATCTCATACATTTTAGCTTTAATAAAGTTTAAGAAATCATTTATAGTTGTATTGAACTTCTAAATGTGACTCAAATTTTGATAGACATCTTCCTGAGATAATTTGAGTTGTTCATTTGATGCCAAAGCTTCTTCATCTATAAATTCCCATGCTAGTAGTTTACCCTACAAATATTTGACTTGTGAGGATACCTGATTGATTTGTTTGTCCTTTTCTACCATTTCTTTTGCATATGTTTCCTAGAACCACTTGTTTTCCTGTTTGAATGAATTTCAAGATTCTGAAGTCGAACTTGATGTTGTTGTTCAATAACATTAAATTTTTTTTATAATCTTACTCAGCTAGAGAATTTTGCTATTGCAAATTTTCCTCAAAAGATATGATTTTGTCTTGTTGTGGTATAATAATCTCTTTGAGATTACCAATAGACCACTTATTAGCATGAGAAAAATCTCTCATTGAATATGTGACCTCATCAACACAATCTTGGTCATCAAGTTTTGATGCATCCCATATCATGACCTGTTTGGGAGGAGTATCTCCTATTTGTTCCATTTTATTTTTTTGAGGCCTTCCTTTAATAATATATTTTTTATCAGGACTGAAGAAATATTCACATAGAGGAGGTGTCTCCTCTATTATTGGTTCTAAAGAATCAATATAAACAATCTTAGAAGAAGGATTACCTAGAAATGATGCCAGAGGAGTTTTAGAAATAGCAACAATTGTAATATCCTCCATGTTTTCTTTTGAATGATTCTTTTGTGGTGTTTCCAACTCTTGTCCTTGTGGAGGTCGATCCCCCTATTGTTGTTATGGTTGTTTCACCTGCACACTATCTGAAAGTTGTGACTTCTCTGTTTGAAATTGTTACTTGTATTTTCCTTGGAGATATTGATTATCACTTACAAATATATTTCCCAAAGATAACATCCTATTCCTTTGAAAGGATAAAAAATCATCTCTCTTAGGACCTTATAGAATCTCTTCAATTCTTTTGCATACTTGTTCATATGACTAAGCCCTTTGGAATAATTTACCAAAAGGAATATATTCATGTGTATAAACTTTGAAACTGCTTAAAGCCTCACAATGATCATGCACAATGTTTAAAGGATCATGTTTTTTGAAAGCAATATCAAACAAATGAATTTTTTCAAGATTTGTTGCTTCCACTCTAGCATGTTGATAATCTGATAGGGTGAAAATTCCCAATTTGATTGGAAAGGAAAGCCAAATCTTCTTTGAATTGGCCTTTAAATCCAATGCTATACATGTACCCACTGTTTGATAGGAAATCTCTCAAGAACTAACTTATCTGGAACATATCTGGGGAGAACATGTGGAGAAGCCTCACACCCATAAATACTTATATAAGAAAAACTATCTTCAATGAACCAATCACTAATAGATGAAATGATTTCCATTGCATCATTTGAAAATATAGGAGGTGGGTAACCATATAAAAGTTGATGTAATGGAATCATAAAGTTGTTACAAACCTCATAGAAGTATTATTTTGCATTTGAACTCCAAATTTTGCAGCAACAAAAATGAATAGGTTGTTGTGATGGATACCAAATCCATTTCATCAATGTCAAAGGGGTTTTAGAACAGACTACATCTATCAAATAACTAGACATGAAAAAATGAGGCATAAAAACATGGGGAGTTGTCAGTATTTTCTCAACTTATCTCTTCAATTTGCTAGATAAGATGACTACTCAATTAAAAATATTTAATTTCTCTAAAATTTGATGTATCAAAGGAACCCATTCTAATTTGAATTGAACAACATTGGGTTCCCCATATAGTCGGAATAACATGGTACCTAATATCATAGGAAATACTTTCAAAATGTTAATAGGATACAATCCTTTAGATTTGATTTTGAAATTGGTATCATAAACCAACCATTATTTAATTGACTCAAGCATTTGTATTTTCATGTCAGTCAGCTCCCTTCTCACAAATGCATCAATAAATTGCCCATCCAATTTGATTTCTGGTTTGGGTAATTTATACATAGCTTCTAAATCGTCATGGAGAAAAGACCCTATTACCTTATTTTACTCATTTTCTATAGTTCAGGTGTTTAAATCCACATGAAAAATAACCCAATGTACCATGTCTGGATATGGAGTAAGGACTAGTCTGACTGCTATCTTGTGGAGGATCAAAAGAGATGTGCCCATACAATTGTCACGAGAATCTCTTGTGTATTCACTTGAAAAGTATCCCTTATCCATTCTCTACAATTTATGCCAACTTTTTGTGAAGTGTCTGAGAATAAGAATGCATTGGGATTTTCATCATCTTATTTCATTGTCTTAGTAGCCTTAACTTGCTTTTTCGATCCTTTGAGCGACATTGTGTTTAACCTGCAGAAAATTATTCAAAGGAAAATCAAATAACGGTAATGCAATGAATCACTCATAAATATTAAAGTAAAAAGAAACCTAAACTTACTTCTACTGCAGAAGAAAATCAAAGTTGTTTTGCGGAATGGTTTGAAAAAATACAAATGTTCCCAACAACCGAAAATACTAATAATGACAGTGGAAAAGTGGAAATTCTGTATAATTAAAGGTTAAGATTGGGTTCCATATTTGATCGTAATTGTTATAAATGACACTTACTTATTGTCATATCACCATAAATTAACAAGCCGACATTTATATTCATGATTTCATTGAAACTTCATGAACAAACCATTGCATTAAATTAGCTTTGCAACCTCGAGACTTGTTTAAAACCATACAAATTAATACTTGATGCCATTTTAATTTTGTTAATCTACGATTAACTCTTTGCTTAATCGTTAATCACCATCTTAATTATTATCGGATATCGGGACATCGGTAAATGTATGAGAGTTTTGGCTTTGGGACGAGTTTGATATTCGATATCAGAAATTCAAGTATAAGCTATATTGTATATCTGATATCGGGTATAAGGTAAATCCAAAATGTTTAACATAATTCTGGTATTCGATATGGGATGATGTATCCAAAAGTTTATCGGGTATCAGGATATTTTGAGAAAAAAGGGAATAAAACCACGGGCTAATAAGCAACATTATTTGAAATTTGAAGAATTTAATTTCTTTTTATTCGACTTTTAAGGATTTTCAAAATTTATTGCAATTTTTAAATGTTTTAGATCAAAGAAACATTTGAAAATGTATGTACAAAATTGAATAAATGCATAAACAAAAATTAATTAACAAAAGGAAATCTAATAACAAAAAGTAATTTGGTAAAACAGAATGTAAATAAAGCGAAGGGACCCTAAAAAATTTAGATTAAAATTTAAAGGGGTGTTGTTGAGGCTCAACAAATGGTAACACACAGGGTGAAGTAGTTATCTCTGTCTAACATTATAAACAAGACTTATTCACATTAAGTGTCAAAAAATAGACTCAATGATTGTAAAGATAGATTTCTGAATTATGGGTACCACCTTATGTATATGAATTTAAAATATATTCTCACTAAGCACATACATCATGTAACTGACAAACTACCTATTCAAGCCTATTAATAAGGTTGATTTTCCTTATCTTTCAAATCCATAAATAATTGATATAAGGTGTGACCTAGGGCCTTGACTCTGGGTGAGTAAACAATTTCCTATGTGTGTTCCTCATCTCTCTTTAACCCGACATTGCTTTGATTCCTGTGAGTGTCCATAGCCCCGACGAAGGTGCCTTAGTATAATAAAAGTGTGGCCCCACTGCTAGTGAGTGTCCATAGTCTCGACGTGTTTACTTGTACTTTCCACACTATATAGTGTTTTCAACTTCCCTTTCATTATGTTACACCCTTATGTGTGTGTGTGTGTGTGTGTGTGTGTGTGTGTGTGTAATTAGGTGTTTAGAGAATTGGGGTGATAAGAGATCTATTTAGATTTGCTTGAAAAATTACTCACTTTCAAAGTTTAGCTTAATGTCTTCCTTCCATCAATCATTTTAGGTATAACTTATTTAATGTGAGGTAAATGGGGAACGGAAGAGGAAACCTGTAAGAAACCTAAAGTGTAAATGTTCTAGTGTTATAAATATGAACTCATGTTAACAAAGGAGTTCCACCATAAATATAGAATTTTTTATTTATGAACATAGAAATGTATACAAATGCTTTAGTGTAATGATTTCAACTGTAGGCAGACATATAAGTACAAGCCTAATGCTATCATTTATTTATTGAGGATAACAAACCCTTTTATTGTTTCAAACAAACTAACAAAATCAAACAAAAAAGGAGATATAAACATATTTACATATCTACAGTTTTGCGAATTTTCATGAAAAATATTTTTTAAGAATTTGGCCATTCACAAGAAGGGATTATTTTTTCCGCTCTAATGATTTAAGAATATATGTTGAAAGACCAAATTTTCAGCTATTTGAAATGGACCAAGCCAAAGTCTTTGAATTTTTTTGTGTTTTCCTTTTTCTTCATGTGCTTTGTACATTTAAGAACTAAATCACCAATTTCTAAGTTCTTATTACTAGCTGAATGCTTATCAAACCATTTCTTAATTAATTTTTGATGTTTAGAAAAAGTTTGTTTTCCTTTATTTCTTTCTTCTTCCAATTTCAATAATTCCTCAATGCACTCCTGCATTTCTGGGCAAGGATCTTCTCTAACAGATTGTGCTAATTGGAAAGAAGGTAAAGTTGCATTAGTTGGTAAAATGGATTCCTTGCCATAAACAAGAAATTAAGGAGAATTACCTAATGCATTTTTAGGTGTGACCCTATCATCTCATAAAGTAGTTGTAAAATATTTATGCCAAATCCTCTTATTTTCATTTACATTTTTCTTGATGATTCAGACAAGGTTTTTATTGGTAGACTATGTCAAACCATTACCTTTCGGATAATAATTGGTCGAAAATTTAATTTTGATCCATTTCTATAAATAAACTTAAGTTAATTTAATCGAAGAAAAATAAGAAGCATTCTCAAATACTAAAGTATTAGGAATGCCAAACCTTGTAATAATAAATTGTTCAAGGAAAGATATTACCTGATTCTGATTAATAGTTTTTAAAGGAATGACCTCTATCCATCTCGTGAAATAATCATTAGCTGCTAAAATGTAAATGTGTAAATGAGAAGAATTTGGAGTTATATCTCCAATGATGTCCAGTCCCCATTGCTCAAATGGTCCATCAATCATCACAGGTTGTAATGGGAATGTAGGTTTTTTCTCTCTTTCTGCTGAAGTTTGGAAAAATTTGCACTTTCAAACATATGCATGAGCATCCCTGAATAAGGTTGTCCAATAGTTACTTGCTTGTAGAATATTATGAGTAGTAGTATCTCCACTAAAATTTCCACCTACAGGACCATCATGTAAATCAAATAACACTTTATCAACATTTGATCTTTCTAAACACGTCAACAAAACATAATCATAATTTTGCCTGAACAACACTCCATTAATCAATTGATAATGAGTAGATTTCAATTGTAATGCTCTCTTTTTATTAGGTTCATAATGATGAGGAGACGATCCATATGTAAGGAAAATTTTAAGATATTTATACCAAGAATCAGTAGAATCAGATGTAAGATAAATTTCATTAGTTCCTGACTCTAATTCATTTTTTTTTCTTACTCTAAATCAATTGATTTTGTAGCTAGTCTGCAAAGGCCTAAACCTCGAATGATTTTGGATGGTTTAATATCCAAATCATACTCTTGTAGAGTAGTCATCAATTTTTCTCCCTTTTCTCCAATATCCTTTTGAACAAGTAAGTTTCGAACAGAGGGATATGGAACAATCACTTTAGTATGTGACTTTAAAAGGAAAGGCCTAAAATGTTTGACTACTTTGAAAATTGCATAGGCTTGTTTTTCCACTTTAGAATAGTTCAATTCTCCGCCTTAAAATCCTATACTCATGAAAGAAATTGGTATTGCAATATCTTGATTATTCTTTTGAGTAAGAACGATAGCACAAGAAAAACTAGAAGCAAAATTATAGAGAATAAATTCTTTATTAAAATTGGGAGATGATGGAGTTGGGGCTTGTGCTATTTCTTCTTTTATTGCTTTGGATGATTCTCTTTCATCTTTATTCAATTTGAAAAAAACATCTTTGTTAATCATATTTTGTAAAGGCCTTACTATCTCTACAAATCTTGGGACAAAACGTCTAACACAATTAATCTATCCTAGGAAAGATTGCATCATTTTCTTGTTATGTGGGAAGGGAATTTTAGATATTTCTTTGATTCTTTCAGGTTCTATAACAATTCCTGATTTGGAAATGATGAAACCTAAAATCTTCCCTTCACTTTGGGCAAAGAAAGTTTTCTTGGGGTTAAGAGAAATGTTATATTTTTTTGCAGTGGTCAAAAATTTGTTTGAAATGATGTAGATGATCAGATCTATTTTTGGAGAACATGGAGACATCATCAAGATATAATACCACTGATTTATTTACTAACCCTCTAAAGGAAATGTCTAGGGCATGTTGAAACATAGCACTGATGTTAACTAATACAAAAGAAATTTTCATGTACACATAAGTCCACCATTTAGTTCGAAAGGTTGTTTTCAGTTGATCATTTTTGGATACTGAGAATTGGTTATAACTTGATAATCCATCTAAGAAAGACATCATCTCAGCACCTACCACAGATTGTAGAATCTGCTCCATAGGAGGAAGAGGGAAGTTATCTTTTTCAGATGATTTATTTAATTTTTTCAAGTCAATACAAATTCGAATGTCTCTATTTTTATTTCTAACCGAAACCATATTAGAAACCCATTGTGAGTGTCTAACAAGAAAAATGATTATGGCTTGTAGAAATTTCTTTAATTCTTTTTTTATTTGTTGTTCCTTGTCAGGATTTTTTTTTCTTAATTTCTAATGGACTTGTTTGGCATCCGATTTCAGCGGAATTACATGTTTAATAACTAAAGTATCATATGTTTTTAAATTGTTATATGTCAGGAAAAAATATCTTTGTATTTTTTCAAAATATTAATAAAAGAAGTTCATTCTGAAGGTGTGCAACCTAATCCAAGATTAACATTTTGTGGAATTTCTTTAGTTCCTAAATTTATGATTTCAAACTTCATTGAAGAACTGTTAGTTTTGAAATTATTTGGTTCCTTGAATTTGTGTTGAAGATCGTAAAAAATTTCTATTTCCATTACAGATTTAGGAATGTTGTTTTCTGGTTTGGCTTTACAATATGGTGAAGGATGATTAATTTGGCTTTACAAACATGTTACTTCTCAATGATTATTAAATCTTTATATGTGTCTTCATGTGTAAGAAAATTTAAAATATGATCATCATCATTAAAAAGTATCCAAATGGTTATATTGTCAGGCATAGATGGCCTAAACAATAACTCAATTAAAAATCTATAATGAGATAATTATTCAGATGGAATTAACTTTGAAGCAACATTAGGAAGTAGGTATGCATTTGAATTATGATATCTAGGAACATACATAATATTAAAATCAATGAAATGTGGTAACAAATCCCAAACAATCTATTGATAATTTTTTAGATGATTCGAAACACAATGGATAGTATTATGTACATGTTTGACAACAATCTCATAATCACCATATACCTTAATGAATTGAACATGAAATCAATATCCTTTTTAAAACCTTGAATCAATATCCCATACTCAACTAGGTTGTTTGTACATTGAAACTCCATTCTGTAGGCTAGTATGGTTCTATCACCATTGGGAGCTTGCAAAACGAAACCTGCTCCAATGCCTTCATTATATTTTGAGCCATCAAAAAATAAGGTCCAAAATTCACTATTTATAAGAAACTCTAAATTATCAAAAAAAAAATCTATACATTTTGAAGAATTAGTTTGAGAAAAATTTACAACCCCGAAATGCATGGATGAATCTGTGAAAGGTGAATTTTCTGCAATATAATTCCCAAAAAATGAGTCAACACAATAATTGCCTAAGATGGAATTTGAAAACACCATTGGTTCATTGTCACCATCAATATCAGTCACGGTATGTTTCATATGCTTATCATGTTCCACTTTGATTTGATTGGGCTTACCATTGTATGGTAACCACAAATGTGATCAATCTGTGGTCAAATAACCATATATTTTTTCAGACCAATCTCTGCTTAGTAGCAATCCATAAGCTTCTAGAATGTCAGCAATGATTATGTTTATTGTTTGATGAAATTTGGGATTATAATATAATCGAATAAACATTTCTTTAAGTTCACCTAAAACCTTAACTCTTGATCTATCTAGTTGTACAATTTGTATGATAGAATTTTGTGGCACAACATTAATTTTCTTACAAATAGAATATGGCATTATATTTGATGAAGCCCTAGAATCTACCAAGAAATTGTGTAAATTTCTGTTGAAATTTACACAATTGCTTGGTAGACTCTGGGGCTACAAGGTGGTGTGTGAGAGTTGGATTTATCTCCTATTAATACATCATTAGTATTGACTTGTTTGTTTTTATCCGAAGTAGAATTTTGGGCAATTTTTTTCTTTATCTTTACTTACAACTACGGTAGTTTGTTTTTCAACGTTATTACTATCTAATTCTTTAAGAAAATTGTTTCATTGTTGTTTTAAATTTGTAAATTCATAAAAAGAAATGTTTTCCCTAGTTCATTTCATATCTTCAACCAAATCATAGTCAAGTTGATATGATAGCACTAAAGTTCTTGTGACTGATTTGTCTTGAGGTGAAGTTTTCTTGGAAGAAGTAGCAGGAGATGGGGAAAAGGTACTGGCAGGAGAACCTTTACTTCTATTTTTAACATCATTCACTTCTTCAGAGGGCATATCTTATCCATCATCATTAATACCATCAATAATTTCCCAAGTGAGATTCACTTCAAGAATATCAACATTCTCATCATCATGTTCTCCTTCTTTGCTATCATCAACAACATAAATCTTATTACCAGGAGGAGGGAAAATTCTTTTAACAAATGGTCTCCATGGTACTTTAGAGGTTGACTCTTCTGCTACACTTTTCTTAATGTCTATGATTTCATTGGCCATACTTTTAACTAGCTTGTGTAAACTCTCTACATATAAAGCTTATGTGTCTTTCTTTTCATCTTTAATTATGACTCTCCTAGCAAGAGGTAAGGCCCTTCTATATTCGACTGGAACTTTACCAGATATGCTCATCATTTCCATTTCCACATCTAGAGTTTCTTTCATAGTCTAAAACAAATTTTTGCCTTCCCTTTTAACAAAGATAGCAATTGAGGAAGGAAGAGAAGTAGTATAAACTTCAAGAAGAACATTAGTTGAATGTCTTAAATCTTCAGGTATCTTATTCAACAAGGTCATGAATCTTTTATTAAAGTCTTTGATTTTCTCTTTTGCATTCATTTTTCTTCTAGATAATTCAAGGACTAAAGTGGCCATGGATTTTTCATCGCCGAATTTTTGTATAAATTGTGTTTCAAAGTTATCCCAGCTGGTCATTGACCCTAGTATCAAATATAAATACTAGGTATATTCCTTACCCTCAAAAGTATAAGGATATAAGCGACAAACTACATATTTGTGTTCTACTTTCATTAAATTAACTGATAACATGAATTTATTGATATGATCTTCAGGAGACTCTTTGTTATTAGGGTCGAATTTGGGAAAGAACTTTTCTGGATGTTTCGGAAAGTCATGTTGATCACTAAGAACATTAGATACTCTTAAGTTTAACCAATGTATTCTAGGTTTATTGGCCATACCCATAACTGTAGTTGTAGATTTATGAGTTCCTTGTGAGACATGAGATGTATAACAATATGGTATGGGTTGATATGGTGAGCTACCCAAACACTAATTGTTCACTATTTGAGGAAATGTATTCTTGCCAGTATTTTTTTGATAGCGAGAGGATTAGTTCTTACTGAAAAAAACAAGACTAGGTGGGTCTTCTAACTGAGCCTTTTTACCCTTAACCAGTATTATATACTCAATTGGTTATTGTCCGAGATTTTTACTTTGTGATCTCATCATAATTCCCATATTCTTTATTGGGAAGTTTCATCTAATACATATTCTTCAGATGTAGATTTAGGAAGTTTCATCTAATACTGGCAAGAATACATTTCCTCAAAAAGTGAACAATTAGTGTTTGGTTAGATCACCGTATCAACCCCTACCATATCCATAACTGTAGTTGTAGATTTATGAGTTCCTTGTGAGACATGAGATGTAGAACAATATGGTAGGGGTTGATACGGTGAGCTAACCAAACACTAATTGTTCACTTTTTGAGGAAATGTATTCTTGCCAGTATTTTTTGATAACGAGAGGATTAGTTCTTACTGAAAAAAAAAGACTAGGTGGGTCTTCTAACTGAGCCTTTTTACCCTTAACCGGTATTATATACTCAATTGGTTCTTGTCTAAGATTTTTACTTTGTGATCTCGTCATAATTCCCATATTATTTACTAGGAAGGTTCATCTAATACATATTCTTCAGTAGTTTCAAAATATGGTATTTTTTCATCAAAGATCCGATGAACAGATTGAATTGCAAAATCCTGATACAATTGTTGGGTTTCCTGAGTGGTATTAGAATCTACAGTTTCCTACAGTATCTCCTGAGTGATACCAGAATCTGAGATTTCTTATTGAGTTGGTTGTATAACTTCTACAGATTGGGTATACGAAGATGACTCGAGTAAGCCAATATCTACTGTTGAAAGAATTAGCTTGGAAGTGGTATTAGAGCTTGATTCTAAGAGAGTTGTTGAGGGTAATGGTGATCTTATTGAATGAGTATTAATCTTACTTGGATCTCTACGTGCCCTCCTTCTAGTGCCAAAAATGTTGATTCCTGGAAAAAATATTGGTAGTCAACATGGAGAAATTTCCTGATCAAGGCCTGAATTATGCTTATACTCCTTTGGGATGGAAATCCTCACCAGAATGTGGGTCTAGTTTCCACTAAAGAGGATTTTCAAATCAACCAAAAGGTTGATCCAATTTCAATCAAGTGTCTATTTCTAAGATATGATAAAAGAATGAAGCTAACTTTAAATGCAATCTAACTATTGTTTCTAACTAAAACTAAACTATCTCGGGAGCATAAAAAATGATTAAATACAAGGAGGATAAATAAACTATTTAATCTTCAGAAGTAGTTCTAAAATAAAACAGTGGTTAGAACATTCATTAGAAAATAAATAACTCAAAAAATAGTTATTTAAGTATTTGATTTCTATATGCTCATATTTAATTATAAATCTCTCACATCAAATCTAATCAAGAATGAAATAAACATAATCATTACTCAAGTATTCTTACAAGAGTGTAGAAAACAAAATATATAAACATTCATTCTGTAGAAAAATATGAAAGAAAGATATAATGGCTTGAAAATTTGTATTTCACTTGATCGAATAATAGTACCAAACAATTGAAACACCATATAAATACCGCCAATGCAGGTCTTCAATTCCACAAAATTGAATTTTACATTAGTGAACTTAGCCAATCTCTAGAATTTCCAGCCCCTTGGTTTTTAATACAAAGTTCTACAAATAAGTTTCAATATAACGGAAAATCAAAATTCTTGCTAATCCTAATAAAGAAATTTCTAAATAAAGAAATTTGTTGAACTTTAAAGGACCATTTGCTTGATCTGATGATTTTGTTTCTTGATCCCTTCGACGTATATTTCCCATTTATCAAATTTCTCCATAGCTTGTGATATGAGTCTAGGATTTGACTTATTCAAATTAATCTCACAATAATAAACTTTGCATGTTGCAGTGCTAATTTCTCCAATGTAACTTGGAACATAAGTTATTTATGATTTTGGTGCATGTTAATGGATTGACCATGAATTGATTGATTGATTGCATATTCCATTTGTATGGTCCCTGTATCAATCCCTCGATGTCTTTTCTTTCCTACTGGAGATCAACAAAAGAAGATTCTTCCAAGACTGGAACTCCCAAAAATTGTACATTTGACATATAAAATTCGATGATGATGTCCATTGCATTATCCTAAATGTTTGATCAATAATTAATTGTATTTTTTGAATGGTTCAGTTTTACCCAATTGTCTGGAGTGATTTGAATTTTAAGTTTTTCCAGCTAAGAAATTTGTGCAATGCTATCTGGGGATGATTTGTATTTTTCCTGTCAATTCTTTGCTTTCTCAGATGCATCTTTAAATTGTTTAATCTCAAAAAAAAATCTTTAATGAAGTTTAAGAAATCATTTCGAGTTTTATTGAACTTTTGAATGTGACTCAACCTATGGTTGCAATCTTCCTAAGATAATTTGAGTTATTTGTTATCACACAAATTGTAGGTTGGGAAAATCCCAGCCTAATCCACAAGAGTGATACAAATATGAGGGTACATACCCATTGTCACCTTGGATAGACAGTCCCCTCGATTTACTGATGATAAATCACCACAAGGAGGGAATATGAGTGAACCTAGGGGGATTGAGATGGAAAGTGATAACATGACCAATGAAACCCCTATAGTTCAATCTTGGAAGTGAGAACAGGCTTGTAAAAGAGTCGTTTCGATGAAGGATGGTTTCCAAAGTGTTGTGTACTTTCAAGACAATGTTAAACCTTCGCGGAACAAGACAAAGGATAAATAAACAAGCCTTTAACCAAAGGGAACAAGCAAGAAACCTTGTTGTCCCAAAAATGCAGCAACACAAATATATATATATATATATAT
>SNQJ01S0037372.1:0-54007 GCA_010110895.2 Picea sitchensis
TTGACAGAGTCGAACATTTGAGTCTGCGTTCTGTACGCCTGCACCAAACCAAATTACGTTAATAATAATGCTTAGATTTCAGCTCTACTGAAATAATTTGAGAATGGCCTGGACATACTCCGTAATAGGGCGCGGCTGCGACTACTTGTGCAGGATGTTGAGCATCATGCCTAGGAGAAAGGCTGTAAATTGCAGCATTGATAAGCTGCATAGAGCCAGTTCCAATCACTATATACCTCCCCTCTGTCACGGCGTTTCCCACCAACGCATGAATTCGACGAATTTGAGTCTCTAACTCGGGGGATATCAGTAGTAATTTGGGACCATCGTGTATATTATAGCTCATCCGATACCACCCGGGTACGACCGTTGCGCCCGCTTCAGCATTCCGGATCCAGAAAGGCTCTAGGAACAGAGGATCCCCACTATAGTACAGTATTCAAGTTACCCTTATTAAACGCCTTAAACTTCATAAATCATATCTGGAAAGTGAATTCCTTTTATTTGTTTCTTGATTCAGAATGACATTCATGTTAATAGGATTCATGCTCACCTGTTGGCATCTGCTACACACTCGGCAACCATTTGGGAACAATTGGGCCCAGTGTAGCAGTCGTTACATTCGCAATTAAATGTTTTTAACTCATCTTCTGCCCAAATATTTAATGTATCAGCGAAGACATATCCATGGCCGGAGCAATGATACGCTGCAGCTGCCTCTGCTTCCTCGGCGGCTTTTCTACTCCATGTCAGCGCCTGCAAACTATTATCACTCACGCCGTCTACGATTTCGGCATCTCGATGGACTGCCTGGTGCGAGGATGAATAGATCGGAAATACCCAGAACATAATTAGAAATAGCAGATTCAGCAGAAGAGAAGAGACCAACAACACATCCTTCAATCTGGACTTTAATAGGCCATCAGGATATCTGTCGATCCGATGATCAACGTCTGAATTAAGCAAGAATTGGTTTTGTTGTTGGTCCATCTTGGGATTTGAGTCCTGGGGAAGATGGATGAAAGAATCCTTCTGGCCTGGAGGTCGAGGTCAGCAGGTGTAGAGCTGTAATAAACTAATCCTATGGTTATAGTGCTTTCATGGAATGCTCGAGAGTTTCGTGGTCCTTTCAGCTAGATATGTGGATTACAAACCTCACTAATTTAGAGAATGCTCGAGTGTCGTTATGCATTTAGCTCAAGGAGTAAACTAACTAGAGCAATTTTTTCAGTTAAAAAAATGGCTGGAATTTGGTCAGATTTTTTTGGTAGCTTGAATTGGGTATGGATCAAAGTTTAATGTATTTCAAATTCTCACTTCAAGGAGGGTTTTGTTTCATTTTAAACCAATTCAAATAGTCAAAAAATCGATCAAACTTCTAAATCAATCAAAAACTCAAAACTAACTCGAAAGAAAATTCGAAAAGATTACTCCTGAGTTGGCCAACCCACTCCGGATTCCTTTAGCTCAATGTGTGGATCACAAACCAACGTACGGGCAAAGACAGGTGACGGCGTTGTATTGAAGCTATCTAAAACGCCACATCCAAAAAAAGAATAATTAGAAAAAACAACATATCTACTGATTCTATGTAAATAGAGAATAATTAGAAAATACAACCTAGCCACATAGACGACACTGACCGCTGTGAGCAGTCGACAGTTTTAATGCAAGGTCTAGCCTGTCATCCATCCTTCCTTTAGCATTCACCGTCCTCCTGCCCTAATGAGAAAGGCACATGAAGCAACCAAATGAAGGAAGAAGAAGAAATTGTATCGGATGGCAAGAGGGGGTTATAGAGATGATCGGAAAGCAGCAAAACTCGATAATTCTGCAAATGATGCACAGAATTTCACAATTCCATACGCAGTGAACATGCTTTTCAATGTTTTGTAAATTGGGCATCCGCGATTTCTACGCAGAGATTTTTGAGTTGGGCATCAAGGATATCTACACAGGGATTAGAAGTGGATTCTTTCCAGCCGCCTAACTCATGATTTGAGTGTTTGATTTTTGTTCCATAAATTCTGTTTGGTTTTGTTGTAAGAAGAGTATCGCGCCGTCATGGTGTCTACAAGGTGTGGTCCAAATAACTCAACAATCGTATGTCTTTCTTTACAAACCATGGCAGCTTGAAACCAACCAACCCTGTTGTCTGTGGTCATGTTTTCTTTATGGTTTTGCTATTTTTCTCTTCAAAATCTTTCGAGGAGCTCTTAGTTTTGTTTACTATGGAGAGCAACATGTCGCAACGGGAATACCAATGGAATTTTTTTTTAAACAAAACAACGCCTTTTCAGAGATTTATTTACACATACCATATGCAAATGGAAATTGCCACTTGCAAATATTCCATATGCAAATGGAAATTACCTGTTACAAAGATTATGTACTTGAGAATAACTTCATAATATCTTATTTCGTAGTTACATCAATCAAGGTTGCATTTCCATATTGCCCCTAAGCTAAGCAAACTTCCTTCCATCCATTACCTTGGTTAAAGAATATGTCGCATTATTTTAGGTCCTGGACTTCCTCTTTTATGTAGGGGAATTTCATTGTGTTGTAAGTGTAGATGAATTTCAAGATTCTTTGCCAAAACAATCTCACTTTGATTGTCACAAGAAATAAACATAGACCCATTTTCATATTTTTGCATAATTGTTGTAATCTAACAACTTGGAAGCCTCTCAAGTTGCATTGTACTCTACTTTACCAATGGAATGGGAAACCACTTGTTGCCTCTTATTTTTCCAAATTATGGTGCCTTCAAATAACGTAAATATACATCAACAAACCCATGCATCTAAAGCTTTTTGCTTCTTCTCCCTAATAGGAAATAACATAGTCATTGGTGCCCCATAGGTACCTAAGGATCCTCACTACAAGTACCCAAATATATCTCTCTTGATTTTCCATGTACCTACTTAGAAATCCCAATGCATTACAATATCTAGGCAACCACAGTAGTACATGGCACCTTGGCCATCGTCTTCCTCTTCTTTTCTCTTAGGACTCATGTTAGTCAACGAATGCACTCTCACTTGAGATGAAGTGCAACTTAGTTAACATTTATCCATCTTAAAGAGCTCAAGTATGTTTTCCACATACATTCTTTGGATGATATATAGCCTCTCTTCAACTCAATTCCCAAAGAATAGTGCAACTCACCTAATTCCTTCATATCAAACTACAATTGGGACTTAGTCTCCTTTGACTATCTACTTACAATCACTAATCAAAATAATGTCATCAAGGTATAAGATGAGAATAATGAATTTATTACATTCTAGCTTGAAGTAAACACAATGGTCCCCTTCGCTTTTTATGAACTAATCTAGATTATGCAGAGAACAAAATGAACATTAAAATTTAATAAAAACAAATTGAGATATTGCAAAGAGCACAATTATATAAAGAAACCCAAATTCTATTGATGAATGAAATGGAAAAAAAATGTAAAATGCAAAGCAATACAAACTAGTTAGAATGGTAGTAGCTTATCTCTAAAGAAAGATGTGTATGCCATGCTCATTCACAAAAAGACAATACAAAAGGCCAAATTTATCTTTTAACATAAAGTATGACATTATAAGATGAAAAAAACATAAAGTTCCAAAACACTAACCATAGGAAATGCATGGGGTCTTCACCTTGTTGACCAATATCTTATCACGTTCATTCATAAAGGAGGTTGTAAAATTGTGAAAAATAGAGTCAATATATTGTAGGTATAGAGATATCTAATAAAAATAGTTTTTTTTTTATTAGAAGGATGTATTGGGAGGGGGGTTCAACAAAAGGATTTTGGGAGGTATTTATCAATATCTAGTGAAATTAGAGGTATTATTTAATATCTCATGAACACACATGCTATGTCATAGATTCACTAAATGGAGACCTGTGAAGATATAATGTGGTAAAAGCAATGCAAGCCCCAAGGAGGCTAGTTGATACATCAATTTCTAAGGGCCACAACGTTTGCATAAAAACTTTGTTTGGAGAATTTATTGGACCATTACAAATATCGATCCATGTTCTATGCCTTTGGTAGACCATGTAATCAAATATTGCTATTAAAAATGAAAGGGAAGTCCCTGAAAAATGCCAACTACCAAAAACAAAAGGGAACAAGAGAGTCAGTGGAACCATTTTGAGTCAATGGAATAGGTGGGTTGCTATCGATATTCACTTAAAAAAAAATCCCCCCCTTAGGAAGCATTGGTCCCCATTGCATCATTCCTCCATCAAGTTGGGAAACTTTTGTTGAATTTGACTCATGGTGAGTCACTTGCCCTAGAGAAGGTGTCATCCTACTTTGAAAACCTAATAGAGTTGGATGTTTTTTTGGTGGGTTCCCTTCATCTTGTTGTCCATGATCTAATTGATTGTCTCTTTCTCAATGTAATCAGGATTGATTTCTCTAGGGTCCAAGTTATCAATCATATTTGTGGTGTCCAAGAGAGGTGGAACATATTGTTGAAGCAACTCCACATTAAATACAAAGTGCAATCCAAGGAAAGGAGAAATACTTAATTCAAAAGCATTCTCACCCAAATCCTTGGTGATGGTGTAAAGCCCATACTAAAGTGGGAAGGGCCTTCAATGGGTTCTTATGAGGCACTTATTTTGGAAATACAACCATACCCTATCTCCCACCTGAAACTTATGTAGAAACCTATTCTAATCATGGTGCTACTTGTACTTGGCATTGACTTTCTACAAAATATCATGAACTTATTGTTGGATGTTTTGGATCCATTCAACAAATTTGTCAACTCTATTAGCCTCAGTCTAAGCATGGTATGTTTCCTCTATTATTCACGCTCTAAGCATGGGAGGATTCTTCTTGTGTGTATGTAATGGGAAAAGCTACATCAATTCAGGCTAATGATTGGAACCCCAAGCAAAAATACCTCACATTAACTGCATATATTGATGTAGATTGGGAAAGAAGTATTGATCGGAAAAAGAGCACTAGTGGAGGAGCATCTTTCCTAGGAAAATGTCTTGTGCCATGGCTAAGTAAAAAAAAATCTTCCAAAGCACTATCTACAACAGAAGTTGAATATATTGTTGATGCATCTTGTTGCACTCAAGTAATTTGGATGAAACAAATTCTAGAAGACTTAAAAGTAAAGTATGTTCATCCAATTCTTATTAACTATGACAATAGCGGTGCTATAAACCTTTCTAAAAATCTTGTCATGCACTCAAAAACCAAGCATATCCCAATTAAATTTGATTTTATAAGGGAGCATGTTTCTCTAAAAGTTGTTAAAGTGGAATATGTGGATACTAAAGAACATATTGCAAATATATTCACAAAACATATTCCGAGAAGTACTTTTGAAGTACTTTAGGGGTAATATCCATATCTAATTAAATTGCACAAGCTTCATGAAAATGAGTACATGGACAGGGGGAGTATAACCTCAGGGGGAACAAAGAAATATCCCTTCTGCCATTTCTATCAAAGGGGGAGAATAAACAATAAAACCCAGTTAAGATTGAAAATGGGTTTTTACTCTGTTGCCATCAATGTCAAAGGGCGAGAATGTTGGACCTGGTGTTATGGTGTTGGAATTAATGTTAAATAGGGTCAATATGGTCAATTTTGGAAACAGTGTTGTGATGTTGTCATTGATGTAAAAAGGGGGTCATAATGTTGGACATGGTGTTGTGATGGTGTCTTTGATGTCAAAAGAGGCTAGGGGTCACAATGTTGGATATTGGTGTTATGATGGTGTCTTTGATGTCAAAAGAGGTCAAAATGGTTATAATCATCAATGACTAAAATGACAAAATAGACCACTTTATGGGCTTCAGAGGGCTATACTTTACTTTGGATCATTCGTGAACTTGGAGACCAAACTATCAACAAAGGTTCTAGGAAAATCACCATGAACAAAGAAGGATAGTAACAAAACATATCACTAATAGAGTTAAAAAAAGAACAGTGAGGGAAAACAGGCAGGATTACAAAGATATCCAATGGACATTGATCACATAGTCAATTTAAATGAATACATAGATCAAAAGAGACATGACCCTAACCTATCTAAAATTATATTTCCTCTTTTTATTGTAAAGGATCGATCCTTTGATCATCATTATAGGTATGAGAAAATTACAAGTATCGTTAGAAGTATGCTTGTGATCGTTAAATCATTGGAATAAGCCACAAGAATCATAAAATCTATGGATCGTCATTATAGGTATGAGAAAATTACAAGTATTTTTAGAAGTATGACTATGATCGTTAAATCATTGGTTTAAGCCACATGAATCATAAAATCTATGGATTGATAGTGAGTGATGAGGATTGATCGTTTATCGTTGGATCTGAATGGAAGCATGATTAGACATCCCTAAACGACTTCACATTTGAAATAGCATGAACATTAATTATAGAGGGCATACAAAAAAAGTATATTATGCTAAATTTAATAATCCATGTGTTAGCATGAAGTTCTATCGCATTTTGTCTTGGGATTAAGTCGACTCCTTCTTTCAAATTCGAAATCTATGTGGACTGTTCACTCAACGATTGATTAAAACCCAATCGTTGATTTGATTGAAGCCTAAATAAGCCTTGCATGTATTCTCTCTCGGTCACAGGTCAAGGTCATATGGAAAATATGAATTTATGATGAGTTAAAGTGCAAACTGAGATAACTCTTGGTTATAGGGTGTGGTCACTTGGTGAAATAATGAAATGCCTTCGAGCTAAGTGTACAAAACATGCCTTGCACCATGTTTGTCTAGTTGTTATTCACAACGTTGGTCCTCTGGGAAAAGGGGGCCACAAATTAGCACCTACCCAATGATCGATATAGGAAATGCACCATAAACCATATAAAATCTTGAATATGATCTTTTGAAGGACCAAGGACGCAGTGGAAGTGTGAGTTTCTATTCTACATATTTGATTGGGTATTTCTGACGACAAAACAAAGGATTAAAGTTAGTTTCAACTTGGAGCTTAGAGAAACTATCATGCACAATTCTCTTGATGAAAATTCCAAAGAGCATCAAGCAAAACAAAGTTCGCACCATTTTTGCCTCTTGTGGTTAGAGACCCACAACCACAAGGGGACCACTTTACAAGGTACCCAAATCTCAACATAAGCATGGGAGAATTATTCCTATGTGTATGTAATGGGAAAAAATACATCAATTCAGGCTAATGATTGGAACCCGAAGAAGAAACACTTTACATTAACTGCATACATTGATGTAGATTAGGAAGGAAGTATTGATCACATAAAGAGTACTAGTGGAGGAGTATTTTTCATAGGAAAATGTCTTGTGTCATGGATAAGTTAAAAAAAACCCTCCATATCACTATCTACAACAAAAGATGAATATATTGTTGTTGCATCCTGCTGCACTCAAGTAATTTGGATGAAATAAACTCTAGAAGACTTACAAGTAAAGTATGATCATCCAATTCTTATTAATTGTGTGAATGCCAGTGCTATAAACCTTTCTAAAAATCTTGTCATGCACTCAAAAACCAAGCATATCCAAATTAAATTTCATTTTATAAGGGAACATGTTTCTCTAAAAGTTGTTAGAGTGGAATATGTGGATACTAAAGAACATATTTCAAATATATTCACAAAACCTCTTCCGAGTAGCACTTTTGAAAACCTTAGACATAAATTAGGGGTAATATCCATATCTAATTAAATTGTACAAGCTTCATAAAAAAATGAGTACATGGATAGGGGGAGTATAACCTCGGANAAAACTTAGTTAAGATTGAAAAGGGGCTTTTAATATGTTGCCATCAATGCCAAAGGGGGAGAATGTTGGACATGGTGTTATGGTATTGGCATTGATGTCAAAGAGGGTCAATATGGTCAATGTTGGACATGGTGTTGTGATTTTTTAATTGATGTAAAAAGGGGTTCATAATGTTGGACATGGTGTTATGATGGTGTTTTTGATGCCAAAAGAGGTTAGGGGTCACAATGTTGGACATTAGTGTTATGATGGATTCTTTGATGTCAAAAGAGGTCAGGGGTCACAATGTTGGACATTGGTGTTATGATGGTGTCGTTGATGTCAAAAGAGGTAAATATGGTTATAATCATCAATGACTAAAATGAACAAATGGACCACGTTATGGGTTTCAGAGGGATATAATTTACTTTGGATCATTCATGAACTTGGAGACCAAACTATCAACAAAGGTTCCAGTAAAAGAACTATGAAAAAAGAAGGACAACAACAAAACATATCACTAATAGAGTTAGAAAAAGAACATAGAGGGAACACAGGAAGGATTATGAAGATACCCAATGGATGTTGACCACCTAGTCAATTTAAATGAATACATGGATCAAAAGAGACATGATCATAACCTACCTGAAATTATCTTTCCCCTATTTATTGTAAAGGATCGATGCTTGGATCGCCATTATAGGTATGCCAAAATTACAAGTATCGTTAGAAGTATGACTGTGATCATTAAATCATTGGACTAAGCCACATAAATCGTTAAATCTATAGATCAATAGTGAACGATGATGATTGATCAATGATCGTTAGATCTGAATGGAAGCATGATCGAAAAACCCAAAACTATTTCATGTTTGAAATATCACGAACGTTAATTATAGAGGGAAGACGTGAAAAGTATATTATGCTAAATTTAATAATCCACGTGTCAGCATGAAGTTCTATCGCATTTTGTCTTGGGATTAAGTCAATTCCTTCTTTCAAATTAAAAATCTATGTGTATTGTTCACTCAACGGTTGATCAAAACCCAACCGTTGATTTGATTGAAGCCTAAATAATCCTTGTATGCATTCTCTCTCAGTCACAGGTCAAGTTCATATGGAAAATATAAAGTTACGATGAGTTAAGTGATAATTCAGATAACTCATGGTTATAGGGTGTGGTCACTTGGTGAAATAAAGAAATTCCTTCGGGCTAAGTGTATAAAACATGCCTTGCACCCTGTTTGTCTAGTTGTTGATCACAACATTGGTCCTATGGTAAAAGGGGCCCACAAATTAGCACCTACCCAATGATCGATATAGGAAATGCACCAGAAAGCATATAAAATCTTGAACACGTCGACCATTTGATGGACTGAGGACACAATGGAAGTGTGATTTTTTATTATGCATATTTGATTAGGTAATCCTGTCGACCAAACAAAGGATTGAAAGTTATTTTCAACTTGGAGCTTAGAGAAGCTATCATGCACAATTCTCTTGATGAAAATGCCAGAGAGCGTCAAGCAAAACAAAGTTCGCACCATTTTTATCATTTGAATAAAGTCTAGTACTGTTGAAAGGAAAATGTCCCGTGAAAGGTGCCTGGCTTACTAGTGCCCATTGAGAATATGATTCTTAATATAATTCTTCATTAAAGAGATTTTGAAGAGGGACCAAGGTCACCTGATTACTTAAATATGATAATGGAGGAAGAAATGTGTTCTTAAAAAAACATTATTGTTATGAAGAGACACATTGATTCATTTCTCTTTTACAAAGAGACACAATGGTTCAATTTCATACACCTTTTGGAAGACTATATAAATAGAAAAGCATGGTGAAAGGAACGTGTCTTTGAGAGAAAAATAAGAAGATCTAAACAGAGGCAGAGTCCAAGGAATAACTTTGAAACATTCACATGAATTGAGGGTGGAAGGGAGGAGCAAGGGAGGATTGGATTCCTCTACAGGTTGGAGTCTGAACAACAAGGATTTGCAACTTCCTCAAGTTGGTGCTTGAAAATAGATTATTGGAGTCCTTTATAGGTTGGAGACTGAAGAATAGGGATTTGCAGCTTCCTCAAGTTGGTGCTTGAAAATAGAGGAATGGATTCCTATATAGGTTGGACCTGAACAATAGGGAGTTGCAGCATCCTCAATTTGGTTCTTGAAAATAGGGGATTGGTGTATCTTTTAGTTGGTGCTCAAAAGAAGAGAGGTTGGTGTCTCCTACAAGTTGTATCTTGTAAAAGAAATATAAATTTTATGATTGTTACATTTAAAATTCTATGTATTGTATTTTCTTATTGATCAATTGTTATGGTTAATAATTTTAATAATTAAAAGAATTGATTAAAATTGTGAAAAAGAAGCAATAATGATTCACCCCCCCCTCTCAATATTGAACAACATTTCAACAATTTGAGACCTATATTTCAACCAACTTATAGTATAAAACAAGTATCTAATGAAAACTAAGCACTTGTAGGCACAAATCCCAAATCACAATTGATGATGTTGCACTTTTGTCACCTTCCAAAAGGAAAAGTATTTTCTCAAGGCCACTTATTTCTCTTATGTAAAATCACTATTGAAAATTTAGGATAAGTTTTCCATTTTGAAAAGTCAAATAGAACTTTCCAAAGTGATAAGAATTTTGTAAACCCGTGGTAACTTTCAATTTTGGGTTTTGGTAAAACCTAACTCCACCTCCTCCTCTACTACAAATAGGAGGTTTCTTCATGTACTTTTTAATAACTTGTTGAATGAAAGTAACTAAGTGCTCCTAGTTATTCTCATAGTCTTATTGATTATTGCTCTCTATTGTTTTCATTTTATATATTAATGGTTGATTGTGATCTATAAATTTCTTTGGATATTCCACTCGAATAGCTTGTCACAATATTATCTTACAACTTTATGCAAACTATTATTATGTAGTCTTTTACTTAAGATTGAGATTGAATATTACTAGGTTAGTGCATTAAATACTAAAATAAACTAAGACTGAAATGAAAGAAGCTAAAAAAAATAATACACCATCCATATAATGAACACAAGATGTAACCTGGGAAAACCAAATACAGGAAAAACATAGATAGAAGGTGAAAACTATGCCTTTCTCTTTTCTTCTCAATTATGAAACAAAAATAAAAAGAAATATGAGTTCACTATGGAGTTACCATAGACATTGTGGCTTGTATGGATACTACAATATATTATACCTCCTCTATTTTTCTCCAAAATCCCACTCCCTTTATCAACTCAACTATGGAAAAATAATCAATACAATAATAATGGAACCCCTTCCTTTCCAAGTGACATGGTATTTAGAAATGTATTGATAGCATTATATGGTTAGGTTAGGGTTTTTCATGCCTCAATACCTGATTAGAGATAGTTTTTTGGACCCTCTATAATCTTCTTAAAAGTACACATGTGTGAGTAATAAGAGCTAACATGTAGGCATCCACTCATTACCATAGTGATAAACAAGATATATCAACTTGTGGGAGGCATAACTTCCTCATACAATCCTCTGATTGAAGTAATCTTTGCAGTATTGGAAATATCTTTATATGTAGAACAATATCTCTGACATAGTTTTGACCTCAAAAAAATATCACTTGATGGCTCAAATAGGATATAAAAGTGTTTGGACCCCAAATAAACAAAATAGGACATGCCGCTAAAACAAGCCTCACAAATCAATAGCTCCAATTTTTCTCCAAAACATACCAAAATAGATGACAAATTTTGTAGTGACCATTTTGGATCATACTACCCCATTTTAAGAGACTTTTGGTCCAAAAAATATTTTACTGGAGGTGAGGAAACTGTCCCTCCATGTTCTCCCTAGAGTGCCATTTGGCCTTGCCTATAAGTTGTCCTTTCAACCCAACCTACCACAATTCATGTTGTTGCTATCTGGTTTCTCTAGACTTCTTCTGCAAAATGGTATCCTTTGAGCGTAACTCTATTTGAGATTTTAGTGCTATGTCCTCTATTGTCTAGGTAATAATTTCCTATAAGTTTTCTAGTCTAAGATGGAAGTCTCATAGAGTTTCAAATTTTCCACATTCACTACTAAATAAATGCACATATATGGGGGTAGACTGAGCCTATGGGAATTATCACTTATCTTCTTGAAAATATTCAAAAGGAACATACCATAGAGACTTGATCTTCTTACCCATAACTTATAGCCTTTATTTATTTATATGTAACCAAAATATGTCTCCCACATTGAATTTATTCTTAATTATGTTTTAGTCATGCTAGGCCTTGTACTTTTCCTATGAATTATTTAATGTCTCATGTACTTGAAATGGATATGTGCGATCTTATCAATTAATCACTCATCCTTTAATTATTCACATGTGGTGTCTTCCCTCAGTCCTCCTTGATGTCCACATACAATATCTAAGGGAAAAGATAACAAATATCCAAAGAAAGTTTCTAAAGGGGACGTATTGGTAGACGTTTGGACTAATCTGTTGTGAGTGTTGAATATAAATCAATTTTTAATCATAGTTCCTTGGATGCTTTAGATTGTAACTCCTCAAAAGATGAACTGATTTCCTATTTAGTCCATCTATTTTCCCATCTATCTATGGATGGAAATCTATAGATCTCTTAAACTTAGTATCCATATTCTCTCAAAGTGTAGTCCAAAGGCACCAATATATATAGTATCTCTAATTGAGATGATGTTCCTTGATATCCCAAAGTGCACATACACCTTATACCTTTATACCTTTATAGATGAAAGAAATATTCACTTGTCTCTTCGAGGGGGAAACTTCCCATTGAACAGAGCTCTGATTATAAATAACTTCATAAGACATCTCATTACATTGCTTCTACTTCTTTATATAGTAATATCTACCTCCTAGGAATATTCTAGAGAAGAAACTTTTGAGTAGGCAAAACCTTGTAATAAGTCTTCTTACATTTATTTCTTTCAAACAACTACATGGACCTTATTTACTAGAGATGGAGCAAGAATATTAATATGCATATCCTTATTCAACAAACACACTCTCACTTGATATGGAGTGCAACTCATTGAACATTTATCCATATGAAAGAGCTCAAGTATTATTTCCACATACTTTCTTTGGATAATATATAGCTTCTTATTTTGGTGGTCTCTCTTCAACTCAATTCCCAAACAACAGTGCAACTCACCTAAGTCCTTCATATCAAAACCACATGACAATTGGGACTTAGTCTCCTTTGGCTAGCTACTTACAATCACTAATCAAAACAATTCCATAAACATATAAGACGAGAATAATAAGGATATTACCTTCTCACTTGAAATAAACAAAATGGTCCACTTCACTTCTTATGAACTAATATGGATTATGTAGGAGAATGAATTGAATGTAGAAATATAAATGAAAACACATACAAACTAGCTAGAATGGTGGTAGCTTATCTCTAAAGAGATATGTGTCTTCCATGCTCATTTGCAAGTTGGATACATTACATTGAAAGGAAAAAATTTCCTTTTAACATAAAGTATAAGGTATTAATATGAAAAAGCCTAAATATCCAAAACCCTAACCATAGGAAATTATGTGTAAAAAAGAATGAAATCCTCAAGGAGGCTAGTTGATACATGAAATTCCAGGAGCCAGGACTTTTTTGTACAAACTTCATTTAGGGAATTTATTGGACTATTACAAATATTGATCTATGTATTTGGTATACCACATAATCAAATATTGCTAAAAATGCAAGGGAATTCCCTACAAAATTATCACTACCAAAAATGCAAGGGAAGAGGTGAGTCAATGGAATAATTTTGAGTCAATGGTAAGAGTGGGTGGATACCAATATCCACCTAGATCAGTTTTCCCCTTTAGGAAGAAATGATACCAATTGCATCAAGTTCCTCCATCAATATGGGAAAATTTTGCTAAATCTAACTCTTGGTGAACAATTTCCCTAGTGAAGGCATTTCCCTACTTTGACAACCCAATAAAGTTGGATGTTCTGCTAGTGGTTTCCCTTCATCTTGTTTTCCATGTGATCTAGGTGGATATCGGTGGCCACCCACCTATTCCACTAGATTGAAAAAACAGTTTTCCACCTTGGTAATTTTTACGGCATTTTTTTGGGTCCCAAACTTCCAGGGCATTTTTTAGGCCCTAAACAATGTTTTTTGGGGATTTGGGCCCAAGGGGATAGATAAAGAACTAGTTTGGGCTAGTCAAAAGTCGTTTTTCTTGGCTAGAACTTTCCAACAGTGTATCGAGTGCCCCAAATGAATATCGTATGCAAAATTTACACCCCCGGGAAATTGACGTATCAGCTACCCCCAACGGGGTCCACAAACCTTTTGGATTTTCATCTTCCATGGTTAGGGTTTTGGATTTTACTTATGTTAAAAGGCCTTTGGAGCCTCATTGTAACAATCATATTCTTGTGAATTCGAGTAGCCGTCACATCTCTTCTTAGAGATAAGTTGTTGCCATTCTAAAGAGTCTTTCACTTTGTATTTTTACAGTCTCTGTATATTTATTTCATTAATAGAAATCATGTATTACTGTATTTCTGGAAATATTTATGTTTATTTCATTGTAATATCTTTGTTGTCATTTCATTCTCAAAAATAATCTGGATCAGTGGTATCAGAGCAAGCTTCTCTTGATCGTTTTTTAGTGCATGTCCCCGATGAGGTCCAAGTATAGCAAGTTGGATCTTGAGCTTGTCTCTCTTGAGGAAAATTTATCTCACACGCACAAGAAACCCTCCATGGAGAAAGAAAATAAAAATGACGAAGCAAAAGATTCTATCAATCTGTTGCTTGAGAAATCTCTCACGCGACAAAGGGACGAAATGATGGAGAATTTTTCCCACATCCTTCAATGTCTACTGATAACAAAAAACACATCTTCATCAATAGGCCACTTTGGATACACCTTGCCTTTCAAGGTACAATTTAATTTTGAAATTATCGTATTTTAAGGTCAGATAGATGCGGATGCCCTAGAAAATGGTTAAATATTCTAGAAGGGTATTTATTTGTTCACAATTTTTCGATAGGGAAAATATCACCTTCACACTCTTTAAGGCTCTCCCCCATGTCAAACATTGGTGGGAAACTTACTGGGAGCAAAGTTCCACAGAGGAGTTTGGAATATATGGGGCCGAGCCCACTTGGGATTTTTTTGTGGATACGGTCAAGGAACAATATTACCCTGTTGGTAATTATGATGACCAATAAATGAGATGGACCACACTGCAGCAATAGAGGGGCCAAACAGTGTCGGAGTTAACAAATAATTTCAAGACCTTGCACACCAAGATGGGTATCAAAGACTCTGAGCGGCATTTGGTTCTGAAATACCGCGGGGCTTTACATAGGTACATCCAAACTGAAATGGATTTCATAGACATCTCATCATTGGGAGATTCCTATCAATATGTTGTCAAAATTGAGCAAAAATTTAGGCACCAGAACAAATGGCAGTTCGGGTCTGCAAATCCCCAACAACCAAAGTATGATCAAGATGACCCTAACAAACAGCCTCCCCAAAACCCGTCCAAGACACAGGAAAAGAAGGGTAACGAAAAGACAAAGAAGGACACTGGAAAGTGGTGCAATTTCCACAAAATCCCCTGGAACAACACTGATGAATGTCTCTCAAAAAAATCATTAGTATCCAAGATCAAAGAAAAAGAGTCGACCCCAGATTCATAATCTGATTCAGAAAATACTGGTAGAAGACAGATCATCGATGCATACCCCACTTCTACTGTCATGGCCACAACAATTCAACCAGAAGAACTGATAGATATTGAAGAGAGGGATGACCTCTTTCATTCATATATGTGGGTGAAGGGGACCACTTTGCATTTTATTTTTGATAGCATAACCCAGAAGAACCTCATCTCAACAAAGGTCATCAAACAGTTGGGATTTATGGAAACACCACACCCACAACCATACAACATCGGGTGGCTTTGCTAGGGACGCGATCTTCGTGTCAACCAATAGTATCAATTTTCATACAACATCCAACCCTTCAAGGATGAGGTATTATGTGATGTTTCCTCACTGGATGTATCTGATGTTCTCTTGGGCTATCCATATATGTGGAAGTGTCATGCTATCTATGAGTCTTGGTCCCGTAGTGTCATTATTACTCTGGGGTATCATCTCTACAAGATACCATAGGTAGTTCCAACTACTATCCCACCTAAACAGTGCCTCAAGGTATTATCTCATACTACAAAATTCAGATTCTTCTCAATCTGTTCAAAAGGTGAACATAAGGACACGACAACCACTACAGCCTCGGCCCAAGCACGTTTTTTCTTGCAGAACCAGGTTGACAAGATTAAAAAAAATCGTAAGGATTTTGTATGCACACATTCATCTCAATTATCCAAGCTATTTAAAAATTTCCAGCCCTTCCAACCATAGGTTCGTGACAACGTTCAACAATCTAATCAACGCAACTTCTTCAGCAAGGAAAGTAGCTCATTGAGGTTCAGATTCAACAAATGCTTACCCCTATCCCCTGGGAACTCAAAGCAATGGATGCCATTGCTTCCTAAGGAGGGAGGATTGATCTAGGTGGATATCAGTGTCCACCCACCTATTCCATTGGCTCAAAAAAACATTTTTCTGCCTTAGCAATTTTTTCAGGTCCCAAACTTCCAGGGTCGTTTTGAGGCCCTAAACGACGTTTTTTGGGTATTTGGGGCCCAGGTGATTACCATAAACATTGGGCATTTCTAGTAGAAATTCATTCTTCTTGATTAGACCTTTCCAATGATGTATCTAGTGCCCCAAACAAAGATCGTATGCAAAAGTTACACCTCGGGAAGTTGACGTGTCAACTACCCCCATCGGGGCCCGCAAACCTTTTGGATTTTCATGTTCTGGGGTTAGGGTTTTGGATTTTACTTATTTTAAAAAGGCCTTTGGAGCCTCATTGTAACAATAATATTCTTGTGAATGCGAGTAGCTATCACATATCTTCTCAGAGATAAGATTCCACCATTCTAGAGATTCTTTCACTCTATATTTTTACAGTCTCTGTACATTTCTTTCATTAATAGAAATCATATATTACTGTATTTCTCTGTTTCTGGAAATATTTATGTGTATTTCATTGTAATATATTTTCTTTCATTTCATTCTCAAAAATAATATGGATCACCATGTTCTGATCAATTATCTATTATTCAATATAGTCAAAATTGAGTTCTATAGGGTCCAAGTGCTCAATCACCTTTGATATCCCCAAGAAAGGTCAAAATTATGGTTAAAGAAACTCTACATTAAATAAAAAGTGAAATCCAAGGAAAGGGGAAATACTTGATTCAAGAGAATTCTCACCCACATCCTTGGTGATGGTGTAAATCCCATACCATAGAGGGTAGAGCCTTTAATGGTTTTATATAAGGCACCCATTTTTCAAATGCAACCATACATATCTCCCACCTGAAACTTGTGTGGAACCCTGTCCTAATTGTGGTGCTACTTGTACTTGGAATTGGCTTTCTGCAAAATATCATGAAATTTTTGTTGGATGTGCTAGATCCATTCAAAAAAATTGGTCGCTCTATCAACCTCATTCTAAGAATGGGATGGTTTCTCTATTATCCTTGGTCTGGGTATGGGAGGATTCTTCTTATGTGGATGCAATGAGTGGAGCTACTTCAATTGAAGCCAATAGTTGGAACCTCGAGCATAACTAAAAAGGGTCATGGCCAATAGAACTATGAAGGGATATGTTGTAGATATTCTAAACATAAGGAAGCCTCTCATTCCATGTGCATGGATGTTCAGAGTTGTACATTCTCAAGATATGCACAATCACCATGTTTACTACATTTATCTATCCATTGGTTTAAGGGTGGAAGGAAGTTGATTTGGTCAGATTTGTGTCGATCATTGACCACAACCTGGACTAGAAAATACTCAGAAATCTACTTTTCCATATGAAATAATGGTCCATGGAAGTTCAAAATAAACCTAAACATGCTTGAAGAAGAGTTTAGCAGTGGCCTTGTTATAACCCTATGTTTCATAGGATCAACTGGTGACTAGAAATCTCTCTCTCTGGTTGTATTTTTGTTGTAAATAATATTTTATTTTGCAAATGATTTACAAAAAGAAAAGAAGGAAAAGAAAGAAAAAGAAAAAGAAAGAAAGAAAAGAAAAGAAAAGAAAGAAAAATAAAGAAAAATAAAAACAAAGGGTAATAAAAGAATAAAAAATAGAAAAGAATAAAAGAGGGTATGAAAAGAAAAATGATAAAACCCCATGCAATAAGAATGGCTTGACTCATACTGTTTAACCATGGTGAATTAATTTGAATTTATGCAGATAGGTTAGTGAATAAACTTGGCTAAACAGTCTAATCTTAACCAAGATAGATAGATCAGTGAATAAGTTTGATCAAACAATTTAAAATTGGTCAAATGTCCTAGGTTAGAGTAATTATTTATCCCAACAGTCTAATCTGGGTTAATTATGCTAGGTGATTAGAGTAGGATATAGGTTAGTATGCTTTCATTTCAATAAGATTGATGTAAAGTTGGTTAAATTCTTTGATTTGAGTTAAAATGTTGTATTTTGACCCCTTGGTGACAAAAATGAATGAAGGGGAGCAGCAAAAAACCCATAAAAAGGATCTATCCTAAGTTTTGTGGTGACATATCATGTTTGGCGCTTTGTGCTAAAAGGCGCGCTAATCGCAGTGGTCCATCAACACACACTCAGATCTATGGTTGGAAGTGGATATCAACCCCCCCCCCGACCATTCTATTTTTAACGGTGGGGGGGGGTCTGAGCAGGTGGTATTTCCCGAGAGGGCCCCTCCTAACGTGGCACATTCTTGTTAACTCGGAACCCCCCCCCCTGGCTCTTTACCACTTACCGCCTACCCCCCTCGAGCGAGCTGCCAAACCAAACTTCCATACCACCTCTGCACTCTGCCACCATGATCCATTACTCTGCCTACACGTCACGCTCCACTCACTTGTTGCCTCTCACATCCTGTCCACCTGTTATCCACTCACTCCCCTCCACGTTACCTCCATATATCTGTTCACCATTCAATTCCCTCCACCTCATTTTCGATATGACCAGTTGCAAATCAATGCAGTCCTCATGACCGTTCACCATCTGACCCATCATTTGCTCCATAATGGACACCCATTCAACCACTTAATCCCATTTTTTCACCATTCTTGCACTGTTCACTATTCAGATGTAGCTGAAGCCACCATTCCCGTTCTTGAGACAACTGCCATCAAACTTTCAGTTAATGACCGCCATTGAAGCATGGTAAACACAATTAACATATTTTTCAAATTTGCAGGTATCAGTCTGATAAATGGCACCCAAATCCAAATCCCCAGAGATTGAATAAAATGATTTCCTCCCTCCTCCTACTGACCTAGATCGAATACCATTGGCTAATAAATACTATTTGATTGTAGAGCCAAAGTGCAAATTCGACTTCTTCTAATTGCATTTCTACCTTAGAGACATTTTTCTAGACCAGAAAGAGGAGATTGGACTTTGGGAGACCAATCTCCCACTGTACCTCTTTCGTCAGACATACCTTTTCCCTGAGTTCACTCTAAAATGCCAAGAACACTATATCCCTAGCCAAAGAACTATTGTTTCTTCATCTGGTGAAACTCTTTTCACGATAGACCAGATAATGCAGATTCCTAGAGCCGAATCCCTTTCCCCTCTTTCCATCAAAACTCTGACCGAGATGTATCAGAAGTTGTATTTCCCATAGAGAGCTCAAATATTTGAGCTTTTCCTCCTTGAAAATTCCCAATTACCCAAGATGAATCCCCGTACCATTCATCAATCTTCTCAGTAAAAGGAAACCAGATCATTTCTTCCTTTTGTTCCCTCTTAAGATACTATTCAGATGAGTGGGTAAACAAACCCATCCTAGGATTTATATCCATATTTTTCACCGAAGAGAAGGCTACTACCCAGTTTAGCTACAACCAATTTCTGGCCGACAACATCCATGAACAACTCTTCAAGTTTTCTACAGAGGGTATGTTCAAATATTCTTCGATATTGGCATACATGTTCGTCTTTTCCCAAGCAGAGAATTTCTCCTTCTCCCTGCAGAAGCTAGACCAAGATGGTAACCCACAACCTGTCACATCCTGGACATCATTAGTGAGAAATAACTCATCTGAGTTCAATTTCAAGAAGTTCATCGACCAGTTTTACCACCTAGTGGTAAGCATGCTCAGTGGAAGAATAGAGCCCATGACAAAAGAAGAAATTCAAAGGATTCTACACTTTCCGGACCTAGCTAAAATAGGTGACTGGTACCTATGCCAGGATCATACAAAGATAAGGGTCTAAGGATGTGAACTGACCCCTTACAATCTGCCCAAGTATTTACCTGTCAGGATATTCACCCTGGAATACATCCGACAGATGATAAACTCCGATGATATTCACTTTGTGGCTTTCAAAAAGAAGCAATAGTTGAGGATCAAGGGACATATAGGTTCTTTTATTTGCAATAGCTGAGATGCAGGGGAAGAGGGCGATAAGACATTAAAGTAAATGAAGTTCAGTCTCAGTTTTCCTTGGAACTATGATCCATGTGGAATTATTGCAGAAACTAGGTTAAAGAACAGGATTTACCCCTATGCTCATGTTCCTAAACATGAGATTGAGAGATACATGAACCTGATAGAATGGGAGGAAAAATCCCTCATAGACATTGAGAAACATCCTTCTCCTTCCAGCATTTCAGAAACAAGTACTCCACAAGTACCAGTAGAGATGAGGCCTAGGAAAGAACTATCTCCCTCAATCATGGAAGTCTCAGCATAAGATTTCCAAGTCTACAAGAAAAGACCCAAGACCAACCATACACCTGACAGGTCTGGAGGAGAACAAACTCAATCCACCATATTAATGGAGTGAGAACATTCACCATGTTTCTCAGGCAACCAACAGATGGTGTTCGCTTCCTCATCCAAGAAACAAACATATACCACTTTGACAACCAAATCCTCATAGGAACCTGCATGACTCAACATCTTGGAGAAGTATGATTTGATCAAAAAGAAAAAATGAAATGTTGACCAACAGTACCTATGCTCAATTATGGAACATACATCTACAACACACCATAGGTTTCTCTCTTACTTTGACACGGAGAAAGGGAGGATGCACATGGAATTCTTGCAGGTAGAGGTGCCTCACCCCAAAGCGATTTATGATTATAAAAGGTCAACATCTGAGTTTGATGTCAAAGAGGTGCATCCATCAGATCAAATGGATATGCACAAAAAGATTGGAGAAATGATTTTCTACACCCTAGCCAATACCTCCATGATTGTTGCAAAGTTGCAGGTATCCTTAAACAATGTTCAGTCTCAGCTCTAGCTAGAAACAATGTCCTCCCTGGATAAGGATAACAATATCAAGTCCCTAGAAGAACTGGTATTGAAAATTGGATATGATCTATCCAATGTCAAAGAAATAAAATAACTCCTCAAGAAGAAGAATGATGATGTAGCATCCTTCAGGAAACAACTAAAAAATCGTTCCACAGAAGACCCATAGGAAAAATAAATGGCTGATACTTAAGGCCATAAGGAGGAAATGCTAAAATCAATCATGGAGAAAAATGCGCAGATCAAGGAGATGGAGGTCGAGCTGGAGAAATTATTCAAGGTGAAGGAATAAACTGCACCAATGATAGTCATTACACTGGATGCATTTCCTCTCATAGGGATCAGTACAACAACAACAACAATAGCCACCATAGTGGAAATTCCAGCAACAACCTCAGTAACAACCATAGATGCCTTTGAGAAAATGGAAAAGTCAATGGAAGACATGTCTCTCCAAGGACAAGAAATCAAAAGACTGCAAGAAGAAATTGATAATCTCCAAAATATGAAATCCACTTTTCAGGCTAGCTACATCACTGAAATGCACAAGTCATAGAGGCTTAAACAAGAACTGCAGAAGCTGTAGAAGGAGACAGTCATGGCTAGGACACAGTCAAATTCCAAGGAAAATATTTGGATAGACATCTGCAAAACCATGACATAGATTTGGCCACTCATACAGATTATGTTTGAGCAGCACGAACTGGTAAAGAGAAGCGGACAAGCCATTGACAAGATAAGAGGAGAATTGGGATATAGGCCTACAGAGGAAAATGAGATCATCAGGTTCTTGAATTCTAAGACAAAAGAGGAGCTGGAAGCTTTGCAAATTGAGGATAGGAAAGAAACTATCCTTGAGGTCAAGAAAGTTCTGACCAAGAGGGGATTAATGCTACAACTTGAGGAGAGAGTCCAGACAATGGATACTGGAGTGTAGAGGTTTTTCAGCAAGGTTCACTCTCTACACAAGAAAGGTCTTCCAAGTTTATTAGTTATCAATTACAAGTTGATTACTCTCTCAAACTACATAAAATATATTGTCACAGTGACAAAGGATGGTTCGAATTTTGCAGGCATACAAGGAAACATCACTGGCAAAGCATTCTTGGAGACTCTACAGTTGGACCTGATCATCCAACATGAGATAAAGTACATCTTCATCACCAAGCCTACCTTTTCCAAGTACACAGAGATGGATGAAGTATACCAAAGTTTACTTAAAGTTACCATCCCTAGTCAAAAGAGATGGGAAGACCTGTGTACTTTGATCGAGTAGGGGTGATGTGTACATCCAAGTTAGCATGGATAACAGTCATAGTCAAGTCAAATATGAATCACCAACCACATTCCTCAAAATCAGCACCAAATATTCGAGAGGATTATTTAGCATTCCTACTTTTTTGTAATATGTAATCTAGTTAGTTAGATTTTCTCTCCACCATATCCTGATCGTTAATGACAAGATCAAATGTAATTTTTCTATAAATACTTCAGACTCTGAAATATTGAGGGTTGATCTTTGCACCCCAAGGAGCTATATCTGTAATATTTTTGAACATATCTACCAGTAATAAAAAGGCGATTTCACAGGATTCCTGCGTGTTGATGTTGGTGATGTGTTTTCTTCTTTGTTAATGTTTATCCTATTCTGTTATCATTTTGTTTTCTATTCTAATAGTTTAAAATAAGTTTAAGTGTAGAATTTATCTCGAATACTCTGTTTCTGGATTTTAACGATCTGAATGTTATTCTTCTGATATTGTAATAAATAAATTCTTAACTGCTTCTTTATTGTGATTGACTATATCACATGTTTCTGTCTTTCCATCATTTTAATTCTAAAAGATCCTACATCTTCATTATCTTGCACTGTGAAGAAACCTAATAAAATCTGTATATGATATCAGTCATTAACATAGACCCCATAGCCCAATGGATGTTTAATGCAATACTTTCAGCCATATTTATAAAACAAAACAAACAAACCCTGTTTCATTTAACTAGCCTAATATCTTAAAACTCAACAGATCTAAATCCTACAGAGATATCCCTCTCTGAAATTGGCAGGGCTAGATCTGAGTTTCAAAAGTGGTTTGGTAAGTTACCTCTACTAATTTCTTCTGCCCCTAACAACCTCTGGGAATTACAAAGTGCTAACATAGTGGTGACCATACTAGGGTACTGAACAAACTTTCCAATCCTACGATTTCTTTTCCCTAGATAAAGAAAACTTTATTTCTGAACAAATCATAAAATCTAACTTACAAAGAGATAAATGTTTAGAGGTTGTTGAATTTTTCATATATTAGTTTAGATTTCTTAAAATTTAAAGTTCTGGCTCCTAAAAGAATCCACACTAGATCTCACCCTGATCCAGAACCTGCAACAACAGTAGACGATCCAAAAAATTTACTCAGAAAAATAAATATTGCATAAGGTTATGGGAGTAACAGTCCTCTTCATAAGGCCACTTCTCTCCTAGAGAATCTTGTCACTATCTAGGATCTTGAGTTTGACCTACCCTTTGAGCAAAGCCTTTTCATAACCAAATCTGACAGCTTTGTGAGTGAAACAGTCTTAGATCAAACCATCCTCCAACCCAAAACCCCTGAAAGACTTTTTCCTAATACAACTTTTGATCAACAATTTATTCAAGAGTTTAAAAAGTTAGAAGATCTAGTATCAAATCTCGATCAAGCTTTGTACAAATCCCACTTTCAACAGCCAGTAGAATTTGTTTCTCTGACTATTGTTGTAGCTTCTGTCAAACCTTAAATAGTCCACTCTACATCTCCCAATGCTACATTTTATACATCTTTTGTCACTTCTCCTCCAATCACACAAGTTGTTATTCAACCTCCTCCACCAATTATGGCAGCAAGATATGCTCCCTTAGTGTTATTTTCTCCCCTACATGCTATGCCCCAAGACTATCAAACCATACTTCCTCAGTTTGATGGCATTGGACCTCTTAATGCACAACAAGATGTTGATAAGATGAATGATTACTTTGATTTGTAGGAAGTCGATGAGGCATATGTCCATATGAGACTTTTTGCATAGAGTTTAACTGGAGAGGTCAAAAAATGGTTCAAAGAATTACGGGATGAAAGAATTGTTGACATTCCTGCTTTCCACGGAAGTTTTCTCGATGGATGGGAGGTAAATAAAAACCGTCTCCATATTTTATCAGAATATGAAAATATCAAAAGGAATCAATGGGAAATAGTACATGATTACTCCATTCGCTTCAATAATCTATATAACGCAATTCTTGTTGATATCAAGCCTCCTCAAGGTTTGGCCTTAATCAAGTTCCCTGATGGATTTGATGTTGATATGTCATACCAACTGAGGGAAAGGAATTCTTCCACCTTAGAAGATATGCAGAAAAGTGCAGTGAGTGTGGAAGCAAACTTATTAGCCAAAAGAGATAGGAAAAGAACATAAAGAAGAGTTACAAACAAGGAAGAGCCTTCCACTTCTTCTTTGGATGCTAAACTATATTCCATAGTTAGAACCATGAAGAGAATGATGGAAAGGATAACCATTTCCAACAAGAATCCACCCAGGGAAAATCAGCCTGCTCCTCAGATTCAAAATCCAAATTTTAGAAGGAACCCTCCCCAGATTAGATAGAGAGAGCCCAGAAACCAGAGGGAATAGAGAGGTCCTGATCAGTATATTAAACCACCTCTGCAAGAAAAATATGTCGATGAAGGGGAGGAGATAATTGAGGAGTTGGATGATATTCACATAAACCTTATGGGGGTTAATGACAATGAGTCCATTTTTCTCACTCAAGAGGAACATGAACTATTTCTAATTTCACAGACAAAGGTAAATGAGGAAGAGGAAGAATCTAAACAGTAGGCCTTTGAAAATGCCATAATGGAGGTCCACAGACAATACAATTTAAGAAGCAAGAAGTCTAATGAAAACCAAACTAAGAAAGTTGCTGAAGCAAATAAACCCTCATATACTACTCCTAAGAAAGGCCCTAAAAAGAAGAATGCAGAGACCCCTACAAAGAACACTCTAGAATATTCTCCAAGAATTTATCAGACCGAGGTTGCATCCACGAGTCAACCTAACACTACTGCACATAAAACAATGGCCGATAAACCTGATTCTCAAAGCCAAAGCAGAACTTATACTACTTTCAGCTTGGAATGTGAATTAGCTAAATTGAAGATTCCTATCCCCCTATCAGAACTAAATAGCAAAAAATCTTATAGGTCACAGGTGATCAAAGCATTAAGAATCGAACCAGAAATAGGAACAAAATCATTAAGCATTGAACCAGTAATACGTACAGATACTGTAAATGTTCCAGATGACCAGACTGAGCTTCTTTTTGGTCATGAAGTTGAGGGAAAAATTGACAATGTTTTTGTTCCTCCTTTCTATATCAGTCAGAATATTCATGACAAAACATTGCACAACACTATGCTGGATTCCGGTGCTTCTCACAATCTCATGCCCAAGGATGTGATGGAGAAGCTGGGGATTGACATTACTAGGCCTTATAAAGACTTATACAACTTTGAATCTAGGAAGGTTAAATGCATAGGTCTGATTAAAGATATTTGTATTACCCTGGCACAGAGCCCATCTAAGAGCATGGTCATGGATATTGTGGTTGCAGACATTTCTCCGAAATATGGTATGTTATTATCTAGGTCTTGGGGTGCTAAGTTAAAGGGCACTTTGCAGTTACATATGTCTTATGCCACCATACCAGTATTTGGACAACATAAAATATTGTACAAAGAGACTCTGATGAAGTACATGGTCAACAGTCAAGACAAGCCGCATAACTATCCTTTGTACTCTTTTCACTCAGACCTGGACTCCTTCATTTTATATAATGATGGTGACTTGGATAATCAAATTGGACAATTAGAGGATGATGCATCTAGACCGGAGGAAAATCAAGTAATAATTGAAGAAAGTAAAACAGAAATTGATGAAATACTAGAATCTCTCTGGAGTATGGATTTCGATGGAGCAGTCAGTAAAGAAGGAGTTGGAGTTGGGGTGTGGATACATAATCATAAAGCCATGTATTCAGGAAGTCACTCTTATAAATTAAATTTCCATTGCACCAATAACATAGCTGAGTATGAAGCGTTGATGCTCGACCTGAAGTTATTGAAGAAACATGGTGCCAAAAGGATGATGGTAAGAGGTGAGTATGAACTTGTTATTAAAAAAATTAAATGTGAGTATTCTGCAAAACATCCTAGACTCAGAGCTTATAGAATTGTTGTTTTGGATTTTCTACAATGTTTCACTAAAATTGACTTGCAGGTAATGCCCAGAGACCAAAATATACTTGCCGATGGACTGGCTACATCGTCAGGATACATCCACAACCATGTGTAAAATACTTTTCCATCCAAATCTCCAATACACTATAGAGGTGAAATGCAGGCCGATCGTCCCAAACAACATCTGGTACTGGCAAGTAATTGGCAATGATGAACAAATTGAATATTTCTTGCAGTATAAAATTGATTTTGAGTGTACAAATATTGATTTAGATAACGATAATGATGGTGTAAATAAATCAAACTTAGAAAATGACAGTGTAAATAAATCAAACTTAGAAAATGATAGTGTAAATAAAGTAGATTCAGATGAAATAAATGAAAAAGATGAAGACTCAGACATTTTACAATTAAAGAATAACATTTTACCTAGGGGGTTAGTTCCTTTAGAAGAGGTCTATTTGATTTCAACAATGTAGCAAAAAAGCCAAAAATAGAACCCACTGAGAGAGAGGTCGAGGAATGTAATATAGGAATAGATGAAAAACCGAAAATGATCAAGCTATCCAAATCTTTACCTCCGGAGAAAAAACAAAAATATATTGATCTGTGCAAGGAATTTGTAGATGTCTTTGGTTGGAGTTATCAATATTTGAAGTTTATGACACCAGTATCATACAACCTAAAATCCCAATAAAATAAGAACATAAACCTTTCAGGTAGAAACTTAGGAGAATCAATCCAAAGTTACTGCCCTTGATAGAAAAAGAAATTAAAAAGATGTATGATGCAAAAATAATAGTTCCTCTAAGATTTTCAAAATGGGTTTCTAATATTGTTGCTACTAGAAAGAAAACTGGAGAAATCAGGCTCTGCATTGATTTCCAGAATCTCGACAACGTCTCCCTCAAAGACAACTACCCTCTGCCTAAAATGGATCACATCTTACATAAAGTAGTTGGAGCCAGTAGGATCTCTTTGCCAGATGGTTTTTATGCCTATAACCAAGTTCTTGTCCACCCGGATGACCAAGAGAAAACAACATTCACCACACCTTAGGGCACCTTCATGTATGTGAAAATTCCCTTTGGTTTGATGAATGTTGGTGCTACTTTCCAAAGAGCAATGGACATTGCCTTTGTGGATGAGCTTGGTAGATTTATAGTCATATACTTAGATGATGTTACTGTCTACTCAAAATCATATGAGGAGCATTTACAACACCTCAGACAAGTGTTTGAAAAGAGCAAAAATTTTGGGATTTCATTAAATCCCAAGAAAACTCTTTTTGGTTTAGAAGAAGGAAAGATGCTAGGGAATATAATCTCTAAAGATGGAATCAAGATAGACCCTCGTAGAATTATGGCCATCCAGAAGTTAGAGCATCTGAGAAACATCAAGGAATTGCAATCCTTCATAGGTAAAATAAATTTTCTGAGAAGATTCATACCCAATTTGGTGGAACTCCTGAGGAAAATTACAAATATGCTTAAAAAAGACACAAAAATAAAGTGGAACACAGAGTATAAATAGTCCTTCGAGCAAGTAAAACATTCACTTACACAGTCTCCTGTATTAATTAGTCTAGATTACACTAAAGATTTCTATTTATTCTCTTTTTCATATGAACACACCATTGCAGGAGTCCTTTTGCAGAAAAATAGTGAAGGCCATGAAAAATCTATAGTGTGTTTTCGCAAGTCATTGATAGATTTTGCACTGAACTACAACATAATGGAGAAACAGGATTTTGCCTTGGTAAATGCGATTAAATATTTTAGAGTTTATATTCTTCATTCTCATACTATTGATTATGTTCCTAATGCAGTAGTAAAGGATATTTTGACTCAGGATAACCCAGATCGCATGAGAGGGAAGTGGATTGCAGTGATCCTTGAATATGACATAGAAATTAAACCAACTAAACTGATAAAGGGTCAAGGTTTAGCCAAACTAATGGCTGAATCAAATTTTCATGCCTTGAACATCAACTTCTTAGCTGCAGTTGATGATCAGGAAGAGCAGGAGGCTCCACATGTCAGAGAGGTATTCTCAAATTCTCCATGGTACACATACCTCATCTTTGTCTTGCATAATTTACAAGCTCCTCCTGGTCTAACTAAAACTAAATCTAGATTCCTAAAAGTTAATGCATTGAAATATTGTATTCTGGATGGAAATCTATACTAGAAAGATGTTGGAGGCATTTTCTTAATTGTTTATTAAAGGATGAAGCTGAAAAGGCATTGAAGGATTTCCATGAAGCAGATTTTGGTGGGCATCGAAGTTGGAAGACTACTACTAACAAGATCCTCAGAGTTGGTTTTTACTAGCCCACCTTGTTTGCAAATGTGCATAAAAAGGTCACTTCCTGTCACAAGTGCCATGTTTTTGAAGGTAAAAGGAAACTTTTTCCTTTGCCCCTTAAACCTATTTCGGTTGAATATCCATTCCAGCAATGGTGTTTAGACTTTATTGGTGAGATCCACCCACCTTCCTCAAGCCAACATAGGTGGATCCTCACAGCTACAGACTACTTTAAGAAGTGGATTGAAGTTGTAGCCTCCCAGCAAGCCACATATGTTGTAATCATTAAATTTCTGGAAAATAACAATCTCTCTCATTTTGGTTTCCCTAGAAATATTATAAATGATAATGTAGCAGCCTTCAGATAAAAAAATATAATTGAATTTTGAAACAAGTACCAAATTACTTTGGGACACTTCATTGCCTATTACCCTCAGGGAAATGGACTCGCTGATTCCTGCAATAAAAGTTTGGTAAATATCATTAATAATATGTTGTAGGAAAATAAGAAATCTTGGCACGACCAGTTGGTTCATTCACTTTGGGATGATAGGTTAACCACAAAAAGATCAATTGGTATGTACCCATATTAGTTGGTATATGGCATTGATGCAATTTTCCCCACTTCTTTGGGGGTTCTTGTTATGAAACTGTTACAAGAAGTATAGGTAGATCCTAATGAAACCCAAAGGAGAATCAATCAGATGATCCAACTACAACAGTCCATAGAGGAGGTATATAACTAGAACTAGGTAATTCAAGAAATCATCAAGAAGGTTTTTGACAGAAGAACCAAAGAAGACGATTTCAAATTGGGTGACCTAGTACTGAAATGGGATTCCAGAAATGAAGACAAGGGAAAGCATCGGAAGTTAGACAATATTTGTAAAGTCCCTTACATCATCCAAGCTCATAGAGGGAACAACACATTCTTACTCAAGGACAATGAAGGAGTAGATCTGCCAGGAGGGCCCATCAATGGCAGGATGCTCAAGCATTATGTTCCACCAAAATAAATATTTTTAACCATTCACCTCATTTTATAAACCATTTTTGTTTTTCATGTTATGTGTGGGTGTTGTTGATCAAGTGGTTGAATCCCGAAGAGAAGGCCCTAAGCCACTGAACAGTATCACTAGATTTATTGTCAAAATAAAAAAAATCAAGTTGCAGAAGAAGCACTGGAGAGAAATTTTCAAAACATCAAGTAGTGGGTTCTTGTCACCTCACAAGGAGAGCACCATCCCCATGTGGAGCCACTGTTATAACCCTATGTTTCATAGGATCAACTGGTGACTAGAAATCTCTCTCTCTGGTTGTATTTTTGTTGTAAATAATATTTTATTTTTCAAATGATTTACAAAAAGAAAAGAAAGAAAAGAAATAAAAATAAAATGAAAGAAAGAAAAGAAAGAAAAAGAGAGAAAAACAAAAGAAAAAAAAAAGGTAATAAAAGAATAAAAGAGGGTATGAAAATAAAAATGATAAAACCCCATGCAATAAGAATGGCTTGACTCATACTGTCTAACAATGGTCAAGTCCTTTGAATTTATGCAGATAGGTTAGTGAATAAACTTGGCTAAACAGTCTAATCTTAGCCAAGATAGATAGGTTAGTGAATAATTTTGATCAAACAATTTAAACTTGGTCAAATGTTCTAGGTTAGAGTAATTCTTTACCCTAACAGTCTAATATGGGTTAATTCTTCTAGGTCATTAGAGTAGGATATAGGTTAGTATGCTTTCATTTCAATAAGATTGATGTAAAGTTGATTAAATTCTTTCGATTTGAGTTAAAATGTTGTATTTGACCCCTTGGTGACAAAAATGAACGAAGGGGAGAAGAAAAAAACCCATAAAAAGGCTCTATCCTAAGTTTTCTGGAGACATATCATGTTGGGTGCTTTGTGCTAAAAGGCGCACTAATTGCAACAGTCCATCAACGCACGCTCAGATCTATGACTGACATTGGATATCATATCCCCCCGACCATTCTGTTTTTAACGATGGGGGGGGTCTGAGTAGGTGTTATTTCCCAGGAGGGCCCCTCCTAATGTGGCACATTCTTGTTAACTCTGACCACCCCCCCTCTAAGAAAACCACCAAACCACCCTTCCATACCACCTCTGTACTCTTCCACCACGATCCATTACTCTGCCTACACTTCACACTCCACTCACTTGTCACCCATCACATCTCGTCCACCTATTATCCACTCACTCCCCTCCACGTTACCTCCATCTATTCGTTGGCCATTCAATGCCATCCACCTCATTTTCGATATGACCGGTTTCCAATCAATGCAGTCGTCATGACTGTTAACCATCCGACCCATCATCTGCTCCATAATAGACACTCGTTCAACCACTTAATCCTGTTTTTTCACCATTCTAGCACTGTTCACGATTCAGACGTAGTCGAAGCCACCATTCCTGGTCTTGAGATGAATACCATCAAACTTTAAGTAAACAACCGCCATTGAAGCCTGGTAAACACAGTTAACATCATTTTCAAATTTGCAAGTATTAGTCTGATCAATGGCGCCCAAATCCAAATCCTCAGAGATCGAAGAAAATCCTTTCCTACCTCCTCCTGTTGACCTAGATCAAATGCCATTGGTTTATAAAGATTATTTGATTGCAAAGCCAAAGTGTGAATTCGACTTCTTTGAATTGCATTTCTGGCTCAAAGACATTTTTCTGGACCAGAGCGACGAGATTGGACTTTGGGAGTCCAATCTCCCACTATACCTCTTCCCTCAAACATACCATTTCCCTGAGTTTGCTCTAAAATTCTAGGCACACTATCTCCCTATCCAAAGAACCATTGTTTCTTCATCTGGTGAAACTCTTTTCGCTATTACCCCAGAAAGGATAGACCAGATAATGAATATTCCCACAGCCAACTCGCTTTCCCATCTTTCCATCGAAATTCTGAATGAGATGTACGAGAATTTGTCTTTCCCACAAAAATCTCAAATCTTTGCGCTTTTCCTCCCTATAAAATGCCCAATTACCCAAGATGAATCCCTCATACCATTCATTCATATTCTCAGTAAAAGGAAACCAATTCATTTCTTCCCCGTGTTGCCTCCTAAGATACTATTCTGACGAGTGGGTAGACGAACCCATCCTGGGATTTCTATCCATATTTTTCACTGAAGAGAAGGATACTACCCAGTTAAACTACAACCAGTTTCTTGCCGAAAAAATCCATGAACAAATCTTCAAGTTTTCTACAGAGGGTATGTTCATATATTCTTCGATATTGACATACATGTTCATCTTTTTCCAAGAAAATAAGTTATCCTTCTCCCTACAGAAGATAGACCAAGAAGGTAACCCACAACCTGTCACATCCTGGATATCATTAGTGAGAAAGAACTCATCTGAGTTCAATTTCAAGTAGTTCATCATCCAGTTTTACCACCCAGTGGTAAGCATTCTCAATGGAAGAACAAAGCCCAGGATAAATGAATAAATTCAAAGGATTCTACACTTATCGGACCTAGCTAAAATAGGTGATTGGTACTTATACTAGGAACATACAGAGATCAGGGTCTACAGATGTGAAATGACCCCTTACAAGATTCCCAAGTATTTACCTGTCAGGATACTCACCCTGGAATACATCCAACAGATGATAAACTCTGATGATATTCACTTTATGGCTTTCAAAAAGAAGTAACAATTGAGTATCAAGGGACATATAGGTTATTTTATTTGCAACAACCGAGCTGTAGGGGAAGAGGTCGATGATACGTTAAAGGAAATTAAGTTCTATCTTGTTTTTCCATGTCACTATGATCCATGTGGAATTATTGCAGAAACCAGGTTAAAGAACATGATTTCCCCCTATGCTCATGTGCCTAAACCTGAGATTGAGAGATACATGAACCAGATAGAGTGGGAGGAAAACACCTTGCTAGACATTGACCAGCATCCCTCTCCTGCCAACATTTCAGAAACAAGTACTCCATAGATACCAGTCGAGAAGAGGCCCAGGAACAAAGTATCTCCCTCAATCATGGAAGTCTCAACAAAATATTTCTAATTCTACATGAAAAGACCCAAGACCAGCCATACACCTGACATGTCTGGAGGAGAAGACACTCAATCCACCATATTAATGGAGGGAGAACATTCACCATTTTTCTTAGGCAGCTAGCATATGATGTCCACTTCCTCATCCAGGAAACAAATAGATGCCACTTTGACAACCAAATCCTTATAGGAAGTTGCAGGACTCAACATCTTGGAGAAATATGATTTGATCAAAATGAAAAATGAAATGTTGACCAACAATATGTATGCTCAATTATGGAAATAGACATCTACAACACAACATAGGTTGTTCTTTTCCTTTGACACAGAGAAATGGAGGATGCACATTGCATTCTTGTAGGCACATGTGCCTCACCCCAAAGAGATTTATGATTATAAAAGGTCAACATTTGAGTTTGATGTCAAAGAGGTGCATCTAGCCGATTAAATGGATATGCATAGACAGACTGGAGAAATGATTTTCTCCACCCTGGCCAATACCTCCTTGACTACTGCAAATTTGCAGGTCTCCTTAAACAATGTCTAGTCTTAGCTCAAGTTAGAAAAGATATCCTCCTTGACTAAGGATAACAAGATCAAGTCCCTAGAAGAACTGGTATTGAAAATTGGATATGATCCATCCAATGTCAAAGAAGCAGAAGAACTCCTCAAGAAGAAGAATGTTGATACAACATCCTTCAGGAAACAAATGAAAATACCTGCCACAAAAGACCCATAGGAAAAATAAATGGTTGAGACTTAAGGCCATAAGTAGAAAATGATAAAATTAATCATGGATAAAAATGCACAGATCAAGGATATGGAGGTTGAGCTGGAGAAATCAGTCAAGGAGAAGGAACAAACTGCACCAATGACAGTCATTCCACTGGATGCAGTTCCTCTCACAGGGATCAGTACAACAACAACAACAATAGCCACCATAGTGGAAATTCCATCAGAAACCTCAGTAACAACCATATATGCCTTTGAGAAATCGAAAAATTCAATGGAAGACATGTCTCTGCAAGGACAGGAAATCAAAAGACTGCAAGAAGAAATTGATAATCTCCAAAAGTTGAAATCCACTTTTCAGGCTAGCTACAACACTGAAATGCAAAAGTCACAGTGTCTTAAACAAGAACTGCAGAAGCTGCAGAAGGAGACAATCATGGCTAGGACACTGTTATAAGCCAAGGAAAATATTTGGATGGACATCTGCGAATCCATGACAAAGATTTGGCCACTCATACAGATTATGTTTGAGCAACACGAACTGGTGCAGAGAAGCAGACAAGCCATTGACAATATAAGAGGAGAATTGGGAGACAGGCCTATAGAGGCAAATGAGATCATCAGGTTCTTGAATTCTAAGACAAAAGAGGATATGGAAGCTTTGGAAATTGAGGATAGGACATAAACTGTCCTTGAGGTCAAGAAATTTATGACCAAGAGGGGATTAATGCTGCAACTTGAGGAGAGATTCCAGACGATGGATATTGGAGTGCAGAGGTTTTTCATCAAGGTTCACTCTCTACACAAGAAAGGTCTTCCAGGTTTATTAGTTATCAATGACGAGCTGATTACTCTCTCAAACTACAGAAAAAAGATCATCACCGTGGAAACAGATGGTTCTAAGTTTACAGGCATACAAGACAACATCACTGGCAAAGCATTCTTGGAGACTCTGCAGTTGGACCTGAGAATCCAACATGAGATCAAATACATCTTCATCACCAATCCTACCGTTTCCAGGTACATAGAGATGGATGAAGTATACCGAAGTTTACTCAAAGTTACCATCCCTAGTCAAAAGAGATGGGAAGACCCGTGTACTTTGATCGAGTAGAGGTGGTGTGTACATCCAAGTCAGCATGGAGAACAGTCATAGTCAAGTCAAAGATGAATCACCAACCACCTTCCTTAGAATGAACACCAAATATTCGAGAGGATCATTTAGCATTCCTACTTTTTTGTAATATTTAATCTATTTAGTTAGATTTTATCTCCACCATATCCTGATCATGAATGACAGGATCAGATGTAATTTTTCTATAAATATTTAAAACTTCGAAGTATTGAGGGTTGATCTTTTCACCCCAACGATCTATCTCTGTAATTTTTTTGAAGATATCTACCAGTAATAAAAAGATGATTTCACAAGATTCCTGCGTGTTGATGTTGGTGATGTGTTTTCTTCTCTATTAATGTTTATCCTATTTTGTTATCATTTTTTTTTCTAATCTAATCGTTTAAAAGAAGTTTAAGTGAATAATTTATCTCGAATACTCTGTTTTTGGATTTTAACGATCTGAATGTTATTCTTCTGATATTGTAATAAAGAAATTCTTAACTGCTTCTTTATTGTGATTGACTATCTCACCTATTTCTGTCTTTCCATCATTTTAATTCTAAAAGATCCAAAATTTTCATTATCTTTCCCTGTGAAGAAACCTAATAGAATATGTATCTGATCTCAGTCCTTAAAAAAGACCCCATATCCCAATGGATGTTTAATGAAATACTTTCAGCCATATTTATAAAAAAAAACAAACAAACCCAGTTTCATTTAACTAGCCTAATATCTTAAAAATCAACAGATCTAAATCCTACAGAGAGATCCCTCTCTGAAAATGGCAGGGCTAGATCCTGTTGGTAGTACGGTTGTCGTTACACCAAAAACCACAGGTGATTGGTAAACTCACCACCGCCATATTTCAAGGATCCACGAGATGTTATTACTCCCTTGTCACGATACACCGGGGAGCGTTGACTACTTGCAATTTCGTGCAACAATATCCCCCTCAGCATGAGCCGAGTGTGTATCGAACGCATGACCTCTAGCTCTAATACCATTTGTTGGTAGTACGGTTGTCGTTACACCAAAACTCGTAGGTGATTGGTAAACTCACCACCGCTATATTTCAAGGATCCACGAGAGGCTATTAGTCCCTTGTCACAATACACCGAGGAGCGCTGACTACTTGCAATTTCATGCAACAGATCCCATTTTCTAAAGTGGTTTGGTAAGTTACCTCTACTAATTTCTTCTTCCCTTAACAACTTCTAGGAATTATAGAATGCTAACATCCTCTAGTATGATACTCTTCTTGTCGGGTGTTAAAATGGACATTTTAGAGAACTAATCAACAACCACAAATACAAAGTCGTTTCCATGCTTGATTGAAGGTAGGGAAAACATGTATTCCATGGAGATAGATTCCCATGGCCTTTCTAGGGTAGGAAAAGGATTGTGTATCTCTTGGTTCTTGATAGAAGGTTTGGTGATGACACTAATAGTGCATGATTTGATACACATATTGACATCTTGTTATAGCTTTGGCTAGTAGAAGTACATTTGCAATATTATTTATATATTCTCCATGCCAAAGTGCCATGCCACCCCACTATAATGCACCTCACAAATCATCATCTTATGCTCGATTGAAGGAACATAGAGATAGCCTAGATGACATAAATGTTCATCCTAGAGATGGAAGTATAACACTATTTTACCTACGTCTGGTGTCTAATAAATAATAGTAAATAATAATAAATAATTGGGGCCACTCTGAGATATCATGTCCATAATATTTGAGCATTGTGGTCATCACAACAATTGAAGGTCAGTCGAGCTAGTCTGAAACATGATTTTTGCTACTCTTCTTGTACTTGATGTTCAGGTGGAACCATTGCAGGTACATGGACCACTTTTGATGGAGGTAATTCTATAACTTTCATTACATCTACATGATCTGCAGGGGATTTTGATCAAAGTGCATGATTTTCTCCTTCCCTAGAATGTATTTATTCCATTGCAATAGGACTACATAATGGAGTACATATCCTTGTCATAGGTGGGGTACCTATGAACTACATAAAAGAGTTTATCACTATGATAGGCCATTGGATGTCCATGATAAGTGAAGACTACACCAAAGGCATAACCTAAATAATTTGTCTCAATATTGAAGTGTCATTTCAAGTCTAGTAGAGTGACTATTGATGTCAAACAAAGTTAGTGTTTCAAATCCTCAAATTATTTCCATTGTGATTTGACCCCAATGAAGATGGATTTGGCTCCACCCTCAGTCACTTGGCTTAGGGGCCAAGTTATATGAGGGGACCCCAACACAAAATTGTGATAGAATTTGGTGAGGTCCAAGAAATTATGAAACTCTATTGGAGTTGTCAGTTTCATACATTCAAGAATGAATTTAATTTTGTCTGGATCCACGTGCATATCATTTTCATCTAAGGTGTATCCTAGATACTAAATTCCCTGCATGTTGAATAAACATTTCCCCATTTAGCATATAACTTGTGCTACCACATGGTTCTTAGAATGTGATGAATATTCTACAAATGTTCTACCAAAGTTTTTTTTAAGATGAGGATATCATCCAAATATATGACCATGAAATAATCTTTTAATGGATACAATATATCATCCATCACTCTTATGAATGTTTATGGAGCATTAATCAATCCAAAACACATGACCAACCACTCGAAGATTCTCTATTTATACTTGAAGGTAGTATTCCTTATATCATTGCACTTGATTGGTACCTAGTAGTAGCCTAACTTCATATCCTTCTTACTAAAAATATTGTCACCCTTGAGTTGATCAAGAATATCGTCAATTTTTGGGATTGACTATTAATTCTTAACTATGATTTTGTTTAGATATTTTTAATCAATACAAAGTCACCATGCCTCATCCTTGTTTTTCACTAGCATAGTTGGTCTCTTTCAAGGTGAGGAGCTCAATTGAATGTGGCCCTTTTGGATGAGATATTGAATCTGACGTTTTATTTCTCCATTCTCCAAAATAGATCATCTATATACTAGGACATTAGGTAAATGAGCACTAGGTACCAAGTTAATTAAATGTTTTACTTGGTAATGAAGAGACAAACCTACAGGAGAAGCAAATATATTTTCATATTATTCCACCATATTTTCCACCTACTTCTCTATAGAGATACCCTATGCATAGGCCATGGAAGTTGTAGTTTTCTTTCATTCACCTTCTAACTTAATCATGAAGAGGTAAAATCTCCTAGTTTGAGAGATTACCTATTTGCAGTGCTTTTCCAATATCAAGGAAATTGTGGTAGTGAGAACTGCCTCTATTACCACGTAGTGTTGATCTCCCAAAATAACAATAACACTACATGGTCTAGACTCATAAACAACACGACGTTTCTAGATATACAGTTGTCCTAAAAATAACATCACAAGCTTTAAGTGGGAAAACATCACATAGTCCCTCATATTTGAAGGGCTTATGATGTTGTAAGGACAGTCACATTATTGATTGACACAAATGTCTCATCCCTATCTCATCCAAGAAATGGTGTATTCTTAAGAGTGTGGCATTATCAACAACTTCAATCTCTTGATGAACTATGCTAAGATCAAGTCCTTCTTTCTACCACTATCAATAATGAAATGTAGAAGATATCCCTTCATCCACATTTGTGAATGGAATAAGAACTCATCTTTGGCATGCTCCTTTGGCTCTTATGGTTGGATCTTTACAATTGTGATGGTGTCATTGGGTTCTACATCGATTATCCACTTTTCATTATCTAGATCTAAATTAGATTTCAAGCCAAAGTGTGACTATTTAAGTCTTTTAGATCAGCGAGCAATGAATTTTTTAAGAAACATTTGTCAATGTTGTTCCAGGATTTTTTGTGGAACTCACACCAATTTCCAATGTCCCTCTTCAACTTCCCATTATCTATCTTTTATTGTAGCTTCGACTAGTTGTTCTAAGGTTTTCTATACTTTCTCTATTGTTTTTTCTGTGAGTTAGGTCCACCTTTACCATGATTCCAATTCCATGTGGATTTGTGGACCCAAACTCCCACATATTCTTCTAATTTATTTTTTTCTCGATTTTGACAACATCTCAATAATAAATTCCTAGTATCGATATGTCCAAAAACTCCATATCTATTTAGATGTTGATTAAGGTTGGTTGTCATTGATTTCAACCCTTGAAGAAAGTCTGGTAGCACAAAGGTTTGGGTAATGGACCCAAGTTTGGTTGATGTAAATATGACTCATTATTGTTTTGTCATGGTTGAAAATAAGTACACATGGATGAACTCCAAAGTGGTTCCCTTATGGTGAAATCCCTCATGGAAAGATGCTTTGCAAATTAAGTTATCCTATAAGTATGGTTAGAGAACCCATGCTTAATTGTGGAATAATGAAATGAAGGTAAGTGAATTTGTCAATGAAACTATCCTAGATGGATAATGTTTGTCATGCTATTTTCGGCAGTATGTGGAACGTCACATAACTCCTCACGGTTAGAGAGTTATGGCCATGTGAATTTGGAGGACCCTCATGAGTCATATAGAAGCCCCTAAAAGTCAAAATGTTTGCAAAATTTTTTATCTAAATAATAAAGTAAATGGAGAAGTCCCTAAAATAAGGAAAATGTAATGCTACATGAAATTATAAATAAGAGGCAAAGCTCTCTCATTTAATCACACTTGAACACATTGAATATATTTTGTTGTGTGAGGCTTATTGCAAGTACTCATTGATACATCTGAAGTTGTGAAATTCTAAGGCAGTACAAAGGGTTGATGGATAAATTATCGGAATTACAACGTATATTAAAAAACCCTATTTTTTGAGGTGTACGTAGGCTGACAGTGTATAGGGTGTGTACGTACTGAGGCGTACACGGGATGGCAGTGTATAGGGTGTGTACATGTTGGTAAAGCCATGAAAACCTGAGAATATGAATATGCAGAGGTCTACAATGATCAAATACATTATATCTATTCATTGGTTCAAAAGGTATGTCTTATTTCTATGAATAGTTGGATTTTGATGTATGCATATGAAATGGTTATGGAGATTTGAGGATTCTCCCTAGAGAGACTAGTGGTTGCATGGGATATTCTGCACAATTCAGATCTACAGGAATACAATGATGGTATGTGTATCATTGATACTCCTTGTTGATGCACATCTTGTATTTCTTGGCATATGGCTAAGGTTTTTTGTGGTACATGGTTGAGATCTTGTATTTGTGAAGTGGTTGATGTATTGAGAGGCTGAATATCAAAAAGGGTTTGATGACTAGATGATGTGAGGGTCATTATACTTGTTCATGATTACACACACCTATATGGCACATGACTAGAGAGAGATATATATGCTTTGGGTAAAGGTTATGTATGAGGATGCATGCACAGGGTACATTTACAGTCTCGATGCAGTGATAGGTTACAGATCTATGTGAAAGAAGTTACATAGGGTCATAAGTTCTCAGAAGAAATAAAACCCTAGTTTTCAAAAGGCATACACAGGTTGCATAACAGTTTGGTCACGTACATACGCGGGTTGCATAAAATATAGGGCACATACATACGTGTGTTGCATCACTACAAGTTGCGTACTTGTTATATTTTTTTGATACAAGTTCAATTCATGTACATATTGATTACAGGGCAGTTGTACAGGTTGGATGCAGGTCGGTGGTATAGATTGATACAATTGTACAGTGGTATATCTCACGGTGATAGTGTGACAATGGTTCCATCATTCTACTTGTTCTTTAGGGAGGTTGGACGGGGCAAGGATAGGTGGGTGTAGCCACCTTCTGGTTGTAGCTGGAGAACTTAGGGGGTTGCAGCCTCCTTCTAGTTTTAGCCAGAGAATTGAGGAGTTGGAGATTCCCTCAGGTTGTAGCCTGGGAAACTAGGGGTTTGGAGCCTCCTTCCAGTTGCAGCTGGAAAAAAAAGGAAATTGGTGCTTCCAATGAATGTAATTCTTCAAGACATATAAGAAAAAAATTATGTGGTTTTCTCCCTCTTTGGGTTTCCACGTAAAACACTGGTGTACTGTGTATGTGTATGATTGTTCATTTTTTCATTTCTTATTTACTCTTCAGTTATTGGATGATAATGCTACATTGATATAAAACTTGGATTATATGGTTAAAAAGGTTGCAATTTCTCTATTACTGATTCACTCCCCCTCTCAATAATCCAACAATTGGTATCATAGCAGGTTCCTTCATAAAATAGTTTAACCACTGAAAGGTAGATCATGGAGAGAAAAAACTTGTATAAAAATGGAATACCACAATTTGATGGACAAAAGTATGTGTTTTGGAGCATAAGGATGAAGACATATATACAGGCACATGGATTTGAAATTTGGCAATCAATTGTAGATGGATACATAGTACCAACATCTTCTCCAACAAATGAAAAAGTAGTAACTCGGTCAGAATAATTCCAAAGCCACAAATGCACTTCTAAATGGTCTTGGTGAAACGATATTCACCAAAGTTTCACATTGTAAATCCTCTAAAGAGATTTGGGACAAACTTCGAAATATTTATGAAGGAGATTCAAAATTCAAAGAAGCAAAGCTTCAAACTTACAGAGGTCAGTTCAAACAACTAAAGATGAAGGAAGATGAGAATATTTCAACTTACTTCTTATGAGTCGATGAAATAGTAAATGCAATCATGGGATTGGGATAAGAAATCAAAGAATCAATAATTGTTCAAAAGGTACTAAGATCTCTTCCTATGATATTTCAACCTAAGATATCAGCACTAGAAGAAAGAGCATATCTAAACTCAATAATCATGGATGAACTACGTGGAATATTCACAACATATGAAATGATAACTGAACAAGAAAATCCAGATGTAAAATAAGAAACCTTCAAAGCATCCAAAATATCAAAGAAAAAGAGAAAGCAACAAGAAAAAGAACATAGCAGCAATAGTGACATCTCAGAACATGATGAAGAAGTGGCCAACTTTGTCAAAAGACTAAACAAGGGAACCGACGATAGGAATAGAGGTAAGCTTCCTTTAATTTGTTTTAATTGTGATGGTATTGGTCATTTTTCTAACACATGTCCTCATAAGAAAAAGAGAAATGATGAAGGTGATTCAAAAAGAAAACAAACATATAAAGGAAAAAGAACCACAAAGAAAGTTTTCAAGAAAATATTATGCACAAAAGAAGACATCTCATCATGAGATGAAGATGAAGTCAGTGACAGTGAGACAGAAAGAGTTATATTCATGGCAGTAGAAGACTCTGATAAAGAAGACTCTGAAGTAGAATATGAAGAATCTGGAGAAGAAATTGAAGAGGCTGAAGTTGACTATTGAGAGGAATTGATGAGTGCCATAGAAGTTATCAGAAGAGAAAAGAGGAATAATGAGAAGCTACAAGCAGAACTAGACAAGAAAGAAGACATTCATGAATCAGAACAAATGATCACAAATTTTAAGGTTCAAATTGAAGAAGATAAAATAATTGAAAAAGAACTCAAAGAACAACTAGAAGAAAGAGACAAGATCATTGAAAATTTGGAGGCAAAGATTCTCACATTAAGAAAGGATCTTCAAAATAAAAATATGCAGAACAATTCAAAAGTTTTGAATGGAATTATCAACAGTCAAAGGCCTAATGATGACAAGTCTAGACTTGATACAATCAGACAGAGAAGGGATCAAGCTCCAAAACAACAGAACAAGAAACATATCCAAAAATATATGCAAAAAATTACAGGGACACTCCTCCACCGAGAAGATTCAGATTTTAGAATCAACGACCAACATAAACAGATAGGTCTTAGGAAGAAGAAGGATACATAAGAGAATCTCCTTTCAAAAGATATTCAACTCCTAGGTATCAAACTATCTTTTTTGGTTTATGTTATGCATGTAATAATTTTGGACATAAAGTTGTGAATTGCAGAGATAACAATAGGAGCATAAACAACTTTGAAAGTCATACAAAAAAGGGTTATCCAAGAAGGCCTAGTGAAACACAAAGAGGAAGTTACAATAGGTTTGAATCATTGAGCACTGAAGTTGAATGATACAAGTGTAACAACTTTGGAAACATGGCCAAATATTGTAGAATGACAATCCGTCCTATAGAACCACAACACAAAAACAACAATCACAGACATGAACCTCAAAAAGGGACATGGATAAGAAAGCATAATCAATACAACAATGAAGAATGCACACTCGCTCTACAAGCTAATCAGAAGAAACATGGTTGGTATGTTGACAATGGTTGTTCAAAACACATGACAGGTAATAGAGATAGTTTTATTACATTAAGAAAGGAAAGAGATGGATCAGTCTCCTTCGGAAATGATGATTCAGCTAAAATCATTGGAAAAGACACAGTTAGAATTGGGAACAAGAATACAAAGGAAAAAAATGTTCTACTAGTAGAATATATGAAACATAATCTTCTAAGTGTGATTCAAATGTGTGACCAAGGTCATAAAGTTACTTTCGATTCACAAAAGTGAGAGATAAGAAAATAAGTTTTAGGAAAATTGATTGCTACAACTGCGAGAACATCAAGAAACATATATGTGTTAAGTGAGATTGGAAATGAAAAGTGTTGTCTAGGAAAGGAAGATGAAATTTTCCTATCGCACAAAATAATGGGTCACATACATTTTGATAACCTTGTCAAAGTCAACAAAAGAGAAACAGTCAGAGAAATGCCCTAGATCACGAAACCAACCAACACTTCATGCAGGCATTGCCAACAAGGAAAGAAAACAAAGACCAGGTTCAAATCAAAGGAATATTCAACGACAAGACCACTGGAAATTGTGCATATTGATCTATTTGGACCAACTACAACAAAGGGTTTAAAAGGTGAGAAATACTTTATGTTATTAGTTGATGATTATACAAGAATAACTGCAATTTGTTTTCTCAAGAATAAGTCAAAATCTTTTGAAAACTTCAAGATCTACAAGGAAATGGTTGAAAATGAAATGGATTCAAAAATAAAATGCTTGATATTTGATAATGGAGGAGAGTTCACTTCAAAGGAATTTATGGACTACTGCAACATTCATGGAATAAAAAGGAAATTCTTCGTTGCTAAGACACCTCAACAAAATGTAGTTGTTGAAAGAAAGAACATGACAGTACAAGAAATGGCTCGAACAATGCTAATGGATTCCAAATTGACAGATATTTTTTGGACACATGGAGTGCATACAAAAATTCACATTCAAAACAGAGTAATGCTCAGAAACAACATTGACAAAACTCCCTATGAGCTATGGAAAGGAAGACCAACAAATGTAAATCACTTTAGATTTTTTGGAAGAAAATGCTACATCAAAACAGAAGATGGAAGAATGGGAAAGTTTGACTCTCGTGTGGACAAAGGACTACTTGTTGGTTACTCAAGTAAAAGGAAATCATACAAGTGTTACAACCTAAGATTGAACAAAATTGTGGAAAGCATCAACATAACAATTGATGAAACAGGTAGACAAGAATTAAAGGAAGAAGAAAATGAATCAATGGAACAACTTTATGAAGAAGAAACAAAAGATGAAAAAAAAGGGGAAGATGAAGAGGATCTGACAGAAGCAGAAGATAAAGTTCAGCAAGTGACTCCAAAGACACCTAGCAGACGAGTAAAGAAGAATAATACTTCATATCAGATTATCGGAAACAAGGACGTAGGATTTGAGACTAGAAGAAGAATGCGTTCACCAAAACAAATGCACCTAGCACTCACATCTATGATTGAACCAACCTGTTTTGAAGAGGCCAACAAGGATGGATTTTGGAATAAGGCCATGGATGAAGAATTGGATCAAATAGAGAAAAATGACACTTGGGAATTGGTTCAAGACCAAAGGATAAGAATGTGATCGGCACAAAGTGGGTATACAGGAATAAATTGAATGAAGATGGACAAGTTACAAGGGAAAAAGCTAGATTGGTATGTAAAGAAGATGCACAGGTTGAAGGAATTGACTTTGAGGAGACATTTGCCCCAGTTTCCAGAATGGAAGCAATCCAATTGCTTTTAGCTTATGCTTGCTCCAAAAATATTAAAGTGTATTTGATGGATGTAAAATCAACTTTTCTAAATGGGAAACTTGAAGAAGAAGTCTACATTGAACAACTAGAAGGATTTCAGTTGTCGAAGAACGCAGATTATGTGTGTAAATTAAAGAAGGCCTTGTATGGTCTAAAACAGGCTCCTAGAGCATGGTACTCTAGACTGGATAAATATCTACAACAGGTAGGGTTTAAAAGGGGAAGTGCAGACAACGACCTCTACATCAAGGTAAGTCAAGATAGTATTTTATTAATTGAAGTTTATGTTGATCATATTATTTTCGGTAGTGATGATGACAGGTTAAACCAGAAATTTGCAAAGGATATGCAGAATGAATTTGAAATGTCATTACTTGGAAAAATATCCTTCTTTCTGGGACTTCATATATGTCAAAGCAACCAAGGAATTTTTGTTTCTAAAACCAAGTATATCAGAGAAATGCTAAAGAGGTTCGGAATGGAAGATTGCAAACCAGTTATCACTCCTATGCAAACCAGTTGCAAGTTAAGCAAAGATGATGATTCAAAGTCTACAAATCAGAGGTAATACAGGTCAATGATTGGTAGCCTACTATATGTGATAGCATCCAGACTAGATGTAATGCAGACAGTTGGACAGGTGGCATGATTTCAAGCATCACGAAAGGAATCACATGTATTATCACTAAAGACAATTTTCAGATATCTCATAGGAGCAAAAGATTTTGGATTATGGTATCCAAAAGGAAAGTATATATCACTTATTGCCTACATAGATGTAGATTAGGCAGGTTGTATTGATGACCGACGAAGCACCATTGGAGCATTTTTCTACTTGGGTGAGTGTTTAGTATCATGGATAAGAAAGAAATAATCATCAGTATCTTTATCTACAACTGAGGTAGAGTATATTTCAGCAACAACATGTTGTACACAGGTTCTATGGATGAAACAAACTTTGACATATATACATGTTGAGTATGATGAGTCCATTCCAATCTATTGTGATAATACAAGCACCATTAGTATCTCAAAGAACCCGGTGATGCACTCTAAGATGAAGCACATTCCAATCAAGTATCGCTTTCTACGGGAATAGGTTGCAGAAAAGAACATCAGAGTTGAGTATGTGGGAACAAAAGAAAAGTGGCAGACATATTTACAAAACCACTTCCATGGGAAGCCTTTGAGTATCTTAGCCAGAGACCCATAGTTATTTCTACTCCAAAACGAATGCTTTTGAATTCTTGTCTTAGAGGTCTTAGATGTACACGAGGAAGCACTTATAAAGAGGATAGTTCAGTTAGGGGGAGAATCCCCGGATGGAAAGATACATTTTCCATTGATGACAAAGGGGGAGAGATTTATGAGATGCAGAAGACAGAGGCATGATTCCAGGGGGAGGAATGGTCACATAGATGCAGAGGACAAAGGCATGGTTCCAAGGGGAGCATGAGTGATATGAATTCAATATTTCATAACATGATTTTAGTATTGTATCAGAGTGTTTCCATCAATGCCAAAGGGGGAGATTGTTTATTAAGGTTGGTTGTCGTTGATGTCAACCCTTGAAGAAATTCTAGTAGCACAAAGGTTTGAGTAATGGAACCAACTTTGGTTGATGTAAAGATGAATCATTATTGTCTTTTCATGGTTGATAAGAAGTACAAATGGATGAAATCCAAACTGGCCCCCTTATGGTGAAATCCCTCACGGGAAGACACTTTGTGGATTGAGTTATCATAGAAGTATGGTTAGAGAATCCATGCTTAATTGTAGAATAATGAGATGAAGGTCAGTGAAACTATCCTAGATGGATAGTGCTTGTCATGCCATTTCTGGTGGTATGTGGAACGTCACACAACTCCTCATGATTAGAGAGTTATGGCCATGTGAAGTTGGAGGACTCTCATGAGTCATATAGAAGCCCCTAAAAGTCAAAGTGTTTGCAAAATCAATTATTTAAATAATAAAGTAAATGGAGAACTCCCTAAAATAAGGAAAAGGTAATTCTATATGAAAGTATAAATAAGAGGAAAATATCTCTCTTTTAATCACACTTGAACACATTGAATATATTTTGTTGTGTGAGGCTTATTGCAAGTACTCATTGATACATGTGAAGTTGCGAAAGTTTGAGGTAGTACGAAGGGTTGATGGGGAAATTCTCATAATTACAACGAATACTAAAAAAAAATATTTTATGAGTCGTAGATGGAATGACAGTGTATAGGGTGTGTACATAATGAGGCGTACATGGGATGGAAATGTATAGGGTGCATACATTTTAGTAAATCCATGGAAACCTAAGAAGATGAAGATGCAAAGGTTCTAGATTCTGAGATCAATCTCCCAGGAAGGTCTACAGTGCTTAGATACATCAGATCTATCCATTGGTTCAAAAGGTATGCCTTATTTCTATGAATAGTTGGAATTTGATGTATGTATATGAAATGGTTATGGATATTTGAAGATTCTCCCTAGAGAGACTAGTGGTTGCATGGGATATTCTTCATAAGTCAGATCTACAGAAATACAGTGCTGGTATATTCATCATTGATACTCCTTGTTGAGGCACATCTTGTATTTATTAGCATATGGCTAAGGGTTTTGTTGGTACATGGTTGAGAGCTTGTATTTTTGAAGTGGTTGATGTATTGAGAGGTTGAATATCATAAAGGGTTTGATGACTAGATCATGTGAGGGTTATTATACTTGTTCATGATTACACACACATATATGGCACATGACTAGAGAGAGATATATATCCTTTGGGTAAAGGTTATGTATGAGGATGCATGCACAGGGTAGAATTATAGTCTAGATGCAGTGATAGGTTACATATCTATGTGAAATAAGTTACACATGGTTAGAAGTTCTCAGAAGAAAGAAAACCCTAGTTTTCAAAAGCATACGCAGGTTGCATAATAGTTTGGTCATGTACATACATGGGTTGCATAACAGATAGGGAGTGTACATACACGTGCTGCAGCACTACAGGTCGCGTACTTGTTATATTTTTTTGATACATGTTCAGTTCAGGTATATTGATTACAGGGAAGTTGTACAAGTTGGATGCAAGTCAATGGTACAGATTGATACAGTTGTACAATGGTATATCTCACAGTGATAGTGTGAAAGTGGTTCCATCATTCTACTTCTACTTCAGGGCAGTTGGATGGAGGAAGGATAGGTGGTTGTAGCCACCTTTCGGTTGTAGTCGAAGAACTTATGGGGTTGTAGCCTCCTTCTTGTTGTAGCCATAGAATTGGGGAGTTGGAGCTTCCCTTAGGTTGTATCCTGAGAAACTAGAGGGTTGGAGCCTCCTTCTAGTTGCAGCTGGAAAACAAAGGAATTTGGTGATTCCAATGAATGTAATTCTTCAAGACATATAATAAAAATCATTATGCGGTTTTCTCTTGCTTTGGGTTTCCACGTGAAACACTGGTGTACTGTGTATGTGTATGATTGTTCATTTTTTCATTGCTTATTTACTTTGCAGTTATTGGATGATAATGCTAAATTGATATAACACTTGGATTATATGGTTAAAAAGGTTTCAATTTCTCTATTACTGATTCACCCCGCCTCTGAGTAATCCAACATTTAGATATACCTATGTAGTCCATTATGGTACTTCAAGATCAAGTTTATTTTAAAGTCTTTGATTGTAATATCCCCAAGGACGAGCCCTAGTTGTATTTATAAATTGTAAACATGTTTTGTAGGCTGGTGAGCCAAGTGTTGATAAGATGGTGGGATTATGTGTTTATTAGGCCGGAGAGCCTAAGAGTTAAAGGGCAAGAGCCTAATTTTGTATATGTAACTATGCAGATCATTAATAAAATATAAACATCGTTTCATGTAGACCGACCACAAAAAAAGAGTGATGGGGGACTAATCTTCCACAAGGTTGGGTAAGGGAGGAGGCCAAGTGTGTGGGCCTAGGGGCTAAGCTAGGGGGCTTACCTCTAAAGGAATAATATTTATTATTAATTCCCGAAGGCTAAAGTGGACATGTTGAGTGTTGAGTGTTTTTATCCTAAGTCTCGGGAGAGGAAACGTGTGCAAAGGGAAATGCATGCAGCTCCAGGAAGACAAGTGTCAACCTAGGCGGATGCAGTTAAAACTATTGATTTAGTCGTGTTGGGGGTCATTCTGTCATTCGGTAATCCTCCGCCTGAGTTCGCTGGGATTGGGGGATTCTGAACCCATTTTGCCTCTACGTCTGCATTTGCTTACCCGCACACAAGGAAGGAAACCCTCACGGGAAGGTTGTGCATTCAACCATTCTCCCATCCTCCGCCTGAACTCGAGACCTCCATCATCGACCTCTGTGTTTAATTCTCTGGTCATGCATCCTGAAACCTAGTGAGAACCCATGGACTGATCTGTGTCTTCTGTGAAGCCTGAGTATCCTATGTATTATCTATGTCGTGTGTGTCATGATTGTGGGTTGTTATGGCCACATAGTTCTTGGACTGAGTATGGCTTGTTGTCATCGTCTATTCCTTGTTGAGCCTTGTTGTTGTCCTCATTCTGCGGGAATGAAGTTGAAGAAGGAGGTTGTCAGGCCTATTTTTAACAATCTCTCTAAGTGAGGGAGGTGGTTGTGGTTGAAGAGGAAGTTTGTCAAGCTTGTAGGAAACTCTCTCTAGGTGAGAGACTTTGCTGGGAAGTGGTTTTCTCCTAGAGAGAGTCCAGCACTAGCTACAAATATCTGAGAATTCCTGATCTAGCCTGTTGCCAAGACCTTGAGAGGGAGGTGAAGCAGTTGATGGACTGTGTGAAAGTGAAGGTGTATACTCCCGGGTGGGACAGGAATGTGGGGAATGAGAGTCTGTGAGTAGTGGGCGTAAGAAGGATCCTAGAGAGAATCCTTCCGGTTGCACTGTGCAGTGTTCCTGTAACCTCAGCCTAGTCTAGGATTCCCTTTCCCTGGGTGGAGCTTGGTCCTAGATCTGGGGTGACCCACTGCTGAGTGTGATGAGAAGCATGGTCTATGGCTGGGAGGTTCATGGAAGGTCTGCACAAAGTTGTTGGTGTTACTCCACTTGAAAAGATAAGTATAAGTATGTGCTTAATTTATATGTTATGCATGTATGTGCTACTGATGCTGGAATGTTATCATGTGTTCCATTGCATGTTGATTTACTATTAATCTTGTTTGAATCTGAATGGTAACAACAACTCCATGTTATGTGTTTTATTTTGATTAAAATGCATGTTATATATATATGTGAATATTTTACAGTGGTAGCATTAATCGGGCACTGTTCTTGGTCGAGGATGTTACAGTTTGGTATCAAATCTTTAAAGGCTAAGTTATGGTTGCGTTAGTGGCATTTCCCAGCCTATTAGTGGTTGGGGATATTAAAAATTAGTATCAGAGCATGGCTACAACACTGATCTTGGATGGGCCATGTTAGTGGTAGTTGAAGAAAAAGTTTCGAAAAGAATTGTTGTCAGAATGGACAAAATTAAAGTTTAGAGTCAAGGTTTTAAACATTGATCCTGAATGGAATGGATAAGTGGTCGTTGGACCTAAGATTTCAAGAGGAAATTGTGTCTGAAGGACCAATTTTGAACCTCAGAACCTTCCTGAGTGCCAAGAAGTTAACTTGGTCATGTTACGAAGCTCAGGAGGAGTAGCGGTGTCATAAAACCATGACAGAAGTGGTGTTGGCCCACAGAGTAATGTGGACCTTAGAATCTGTTTGGGAGATGGAGAATCCTTCACGACCATCAGATCTGGTAATGTTGCGAGGCAGTTAGCCATTAATTCCTTTGGAAATCTGTAGAGTAATAGAGTATATTCTATGTCGTAAGATCTGTTTGGAAGGAAGGGAAATCCCTTACGATCGTCAGATATGGGGAAGGTGTAGAGGAGTTAAACCAGAAGCCCTTCATACTTCAGACTTCACAACTTTAGTGAAGTCTGATGCCAAAAATAAGAGAAGGGTCGAAGCTCAAAGCTATGAAGTGGATCTACACCATAGATCTGGAGAGGAGAGCTTGGCCATTGGATCGAGCCAATGTTAAAAGGTCAAACACATTAGTGAAGGGAGAAAGCTCCTGAAGAGCCGAAGTAGTGAGTCATGATGAAGTCACTTAGATTGACGTGGACACATGGGTTGTGTGCCACGTATAAGTGGGTTTTGAACCCGTGGAAGATTTAAATGCCATATGGAACGTGATGTGTGACACCCATCTGATTGGGCCACGAGTCAGCCGCTAGTATTCTGCCATGTGGCACTCTATATGAGCATGGTTAGTGGGGCTGAGGTTAAGTAACGTAGTTAAAGTTCGTAGGACCCACACTGGTGTTGGTCATGATACATCAAGATCGATGACCAGGAGGCATTGCAGGGACCCAAGTTGCACGAGAGTTAATTCTCCAAGGCAGTCCCGCAATCCAAACCATGGTTTCACAGAGGGGTTACGTGTCAGCGTCATAATAATTGCGGGACGAAAGGCGGGTTTCTCCAAACCACTTTTGCATTCCCCCGCAATTGGAAAACTTTAAGTGATGTGACGTAATGACATCACCAAAGGTGATTGGGAATGTTAGAAGAATAACAGTTCGGATACGTGGATGCGAGATCCTCTGAAGATACAATGTCTCGAAGACCCAAAGACCCAGAACTAAGACACCTAAGGTTCCATAGTAAGTGTCAGTCGTTGGATGTTAGGTAGACGTGGACTGATGATCTTCCCTACTTCACGAGTTCGATAATTCGGAACTCTGAGACATTGTTGTGTGGTGCTTGGAAATATTCTGAAGCTGAAGGCCCGAGTAAGCATCTAGTGATCTAGCGCTTGGTCATGGATGTGATCACATGGTTTGGGGATTGATATAAAGGGGATAGTGCCTAAAAATAATTACAGAGCAGAGAAGAGCTCGGAAAGAAAATGAAATATGAACGTTTTCTTAAATCAGATCGGTTTGAATGCATAAACTGGTGAAGTATTGAATAAGCTTCAATTGTTTCCCTTCTTTGAGTTTTCAAGTGCAAGTAGTGAACATTGTCCGCAAGGAGTGTGTTTACATAGGTAATTTAACCTCAGAGAAGATCAGGAGAGATATCGTTGAACCTTCATCAACAGAAGTGCAAGAAGTGCATAGGAAGAACTCTGTGTTGAGTTCAGAGAGAGATAGATTCATTGAGAACTTTGTAGGGCTCTGCCAGACGGGCATCCAACAAGTGCAAGTGTGCATAGAGAGAACTCTTTGTTGAGTTCAGGGAGAAGAGTATCAGAGGAAGATACCCATAGAGCTGTTGAACACTCTGTAGAAAACGCTCAACAAGGTGTGCTTTGAGCAGAAGGGTGTTAGGAGGGTAGGAAGTTTTCCTTTGAAAGGAAACAGAAGGGATGAGACCCTTAGGAGACTGAGTAAATAGAAAATATTAGAAGAAATAACTTAAGGAGTGTCTGGGATATAGACTCATTCTAAGTCCTAAATATCAGAAGAGATAACACTTACGAGAGCGAAGACGAGATCCAGGAGGCAGACTCGCAAGAGAAAGGTCAAAGGTCGAAGCCTTTGAACACTAAAAAAATATTCCAAGGTGGAAGAAGTCAAAATCTAAGAAGGAGGAGCGACAACAACCGTCATATCGGTTGTGGGAAGGAGCCTAGACCGTTATATCAGTGTCCAACAGAATAAAGTAAGTGCAGAGGAGAGGAACAGATCCCATCCGTTAGGTCTAAGCGTGAAGGACCAACAACCATTGGATCCAGAGGTAAGCGCACGAGACTTAACCCTTGTGTGCACAGGAGAAGTGGAATTGTTAAAGTCCCAAACTCTTGAAGTGATTTGGGACCGTCCATATTCAAGGAGGACAGGTGGCGTAAGATCCAAAACTTCAGAAGTTTGTGGACAAGGAGGAGGATAAAAAGCCGAAGTAAATATTAACCATTGATCTGGTCTTGGTCAGAAATAGCCGAAGTCCCAAAGAGAATCAGGGTCGTTGATTTGGAGAGGATGCATGGCAGAATATCTGTCACTCCAGGGAAATTCACTCTAGGGATTTGTCTATGTGGAGACGTGAGAACTCCCGAAGGTCGGAGAGTGGATGTTCATTAGAACCATCCAATTGTTGAGTACAAGTGTTAATATATCTTCCACTTTGGAATATTGTCATACGGAGAAAAGTATATAGTTGAGAGTTGAAACTCCCGAGGGCTGGAGAGCCGAAATCAACCGTATTCATTGATTTGGAAGGGAGCTATGTGTCGACAGATTGTGTAGATCTGGGATTGCGTGTGGAAGGAGGAAAGAAGGTAGAAAAGGGAGGATAGATAATAGCCACTGATCGGAGATCATCGCCAAGGTATTGTAGGTCGACGACCGAGCTAGATTGCGGGGCAAGAACTTGCTTGGATGTTAAAAATTTGAGAGAGGACTGTAATTTATACCACGATTTTAACAAATTGATGCATGTAATCTAGAGGTGAATTGCAAGGCGAAAAGTAGGTTGGCCTAAAACCACTCTTGCCCATGCCTACAATCACAGTTTTCCATGAGGTCATAGCCCAGAGTCATATGAAGGAAAGGGCTAATGAAAAAGGGGCTAGCGCGTGAAACTTGGAGTTTTGGAAGCGCGCAGGAATAAGCCCACGGTTCTGTTAGGACCTGCACCTAAAGAAGGAAAGGGGACATGTGTAAGATTAATAGGGGTCTAGCAATGGCCCAAAGAGTCAATCCAACTCATCATTTGGAAATATCCTTTGACTAGGAGGTTAGTAGACCCCGCTGAGGTAGGGGCACTGTGTCGAAAGTGCTCAGGGAAGAAATAGTCATGTACAGTGATCACAGTGAGAGAACAAGAAGATTCAGGAATCCGGGAAGAATTGTAGACTTCTGGGATCAACAAGGAAACATTTTATAGGGAGAAAGACGTTGATGCAATTTCTGTGGCAACAAGTCTATTACGACTTGTTGGGTGAGCCAGAGGAAAGAATGCTCGCGTGTTTGCAAGTGTTGGTGGTGATGTTGTTGCATAAGGAAGTAAGAAACAAAGAGATTAAGTGTTGGTTATAAGTTTGATAAAAGAAGAATGAAATATTCTACTGCCATCAGACATTCAGGTAGTATAAAATTTATTAATGGCAGTCTGTTGGGCCCCAACAACTCCCCCTAATTTTTTTTACAAAATTTAAAGGGCCCCTATTAGAATCTTGATACTTATAATGAGCTACAGAATCAACCTTTTCAAATAGTTCCATTCATTGGCTTGCTTTGAGACAAACTTAAGACATTCACTTTAGTATGAGTCATTTATTACAATAGTATATGTCAAAAGTTAGAAACGAACATAAAAATCTCAATTTAAACAAAAAC